>JBBGZY010002247.1:5000-220000 GCA_037952925.1 Lithobates clamitans
TCTCTCTCTCTCGTTCTCTCTCTCTCTCGTTCTCTCTCTCTCTCTCTCTCTCTCTTCCTTCCTTCCTTCCTTCCTTCCTTCCTTCCTTCCTTCCTCGTGGTAATAACTGTGAGGGATGAACTGAAGAATTAAATGTTCAGTTGTTAGGTGGCAGTGAGATCATTACAGGTATTAACCCCATCCGGGTACCAGGATACAATCTTTTCTGCCATTGGGGACCTTTGGATTGTGGATTGTCCCCCAGGTGAGGTCAGCTGTGTCCCTGGAGAAAGTCAGGTGGTGTCAAAGTCCCCAGAATATGAAGTCCAACTGACCATCCAAAAGAGACTGATGCAGTAATGTAACAATCTGAAAGCCTACAAAGCAAATAAATGTCACAAAACTGCAAAAGATGATTAGCTGACTGATATCAAGAAAACCCATTTTCGAACACGACAGAAAATCATTCTCCGCAGAGCGTCATTAACGCAAGATAACGATCGCACAGTTGTAAGCGAGAGACCTGCTGTGACATCTGCGAAATCTGATCACAGGTGCTACATTATGTGACAGAACAACAGACCATTTCCAGGAATATCGTTTAGATTTTAAAACCGCGGTTGCTCTTATGTTTGAGCATCTAGCTCTTGCGATTGTAGACATTTCATTTGTTTGTTTATTTCAGTGATAAAGGTTACCATTTCTAACTTAAAGTGTATTTCCACTTTTGAAGCCAAAATGGGATAACGCCTACCTTATATTTGTTACTTGTCCCTGTAGGCAGGTGCAATTAACTAGTCTGCCACTAGGTAGCTCTGTCCCAAAATAGTGTGTAATAAGGAATTTATGTAAGTGGGTGTTAGGTCCTCTTTTAGACAAGGACTTCATGTAGTGATGTAATAGGTGGAGTTAGTGTCCATATATTTGTCAGGTTGGGAGAAGCCTAATGCAGTTGGGGCATGGGAGCCAAGCCCACACACACACTTGCAGATGTAGTCCGCTACTGCAAAGGCCCAGGACAGGGCAGTGTAGGGTTGCCACTTGTCCGGGATTCACCCGGACAGTCTGGGTTTTGAATCATATGTCCAGGTTTCAAGTGGACTGAATCCCAGACACATTATTCAGACCGGGCTGTGGCTCCCCAAGTAACCAAGATAGTCACCCGCAAATCTGTTGCCGGAGCTGGGGGGCAAGGCGATGATGTCAGCAAAAGTAATTTGGCCACACCCACCGTTCGCTGCGGCACGCTATGCGCACCGCAATACTACTCACCTTTGCAGTAGGTGCAGTACCTTCTTGCCCCATGCAGCCAGAATGTTGAATTGCAATAGCCTGGAGCAAGCAAATAGAACTGAAGGAGGCTACCATTAGACCCACAACACTCATGCAAAAGTGAAGAGCTGGATGGCTCTTGGGGCATCAGGATCTGGGAGTGAAGAGTTAGGAGTTTTTCTTGCAGAAGGGAAAACTCTGGTCTGAGTTGCATCCAAGATCAGACCAAGGTGTTTAAGTGATAAGTTGGTTTAATTCGAATCCTTGACCTGGAACAAGCATGACCCTTTAGAAAACCAGGACCGGGAGTTAGGATCTGTATACCTAATCCAAGACTGTGTCTCAATGAACTGCAGGCAAAACAAGGAGCAGGATGGAATTATTTCTTCCAAGAAACAAGTTTCTAACTATAAATGTGATTTCCATTTGAGAAAAATCGTACATGCTCTCCAAGGTCATCTAAAGCCCTCTAATGTCATCAAGACTGGTGTAGGGTTCATAGCCCTGCAATGGATGTGAGGACACTGATGAATGGTCACTGGCAGAGGATCAGGTAAGTAAAACGGCTTTTTGCACCCCCCCCCCCCAGTGGCGGTGCGTCCATAAGGGCTCCAGCCACCTCTCTAGCACCAATAGATAGATTCATGCAATGCATGAATCTATCTATGGCCGCCACTGCCACCCCCTATTCAGACGCCCAGCCCCTTTTCGGAAACCTGAATTACAATGGCAGGGTTTTTTTTTTTTTTTTTTTTAAGCACCTGATTAGAGCCATAGGCCACTTAGCTATGTTAGGAAAGCGAATATTCATTCACTTTTCTAACACTAAACCGCCTCTCTGCCAATGAGGTGCTCGGATCCGTTACCCATCACTTGGACGGGAGAAGACATTGAGGAGCTGTCCCACTGCCACCGAGACAGGGTAAGTACAGACGGCGGGCGGAGGGGGCACACTGGCAGCATTTGATATGGCACAGTGGCTGCGTTTGATATGGCACAGTGGCTGCGTTTGATGGGGCACAGTGAGGCTGCGTTTGATGGGGCATAGTGAGGCTGGGTTTGATGGGCACAGTGAGGCTGCGTTTGATGGGCGCAGTGAGGCTGCATTTGATGGGCGCAGTGAGGCTGCGTTTGATGGGCGCAGTGAGGCTGCGTTTGATGGGCACAGTGAGGCTGCTTTTGATGGGCACAGTGAGGCTGCATTTGATGAGGCACAGTGAGGCTGCATTTGATGAGGCACAGTGAGGCTGCATTTGATGAGGCACAGTGAGGCTGCGTTTGATGGGCACAATGAGGCTGCGTTTGATGAGGCACAGTGGCTGCGTTTGATGGGCACAATGGCGGCCATTGATGGGGGTTTTTTTCAGAATTTTTCAGTTTGTTTACACACAACCAAAAAATTTTGAGCACCAGCCGCCACTGCCCCAGACAGAAGCGAGCATTAACCCTTGGGCAGGGGCAGCCTGGGAGGGAGGGAGGAATTTTTTCTTTTCAAACGAAGATTTGTATAAACCCATGAAGTAAGCGTTAAACGACCGGTTAAACACGAAGAACTATAGCTTCTCTCTCCATTTTACAAAACGTATAACAAAGCAACAGACTGACAAAGTATACAAAGCAAAGACCATATATAATCTCCGCAATCCATTCAGGTGCATTAATCAAATACCTGATATAGGTCTACCTAATAGGAGAGACGGGTTCTGTAAACAAGGGAGAGAGAGAGAAGTTACTGAAGACACAACAAAGGCCATATCGTTTAATGGAACATCCTTTTAGTGTCCGCAATTCGCTTACGATTCCCACAATACAACTTAACTAAACATGGCTCTTTAAATAATTGCCAGGCGTAATTATTCCTCTGCACAAAACCACAATGATGGCGGGAACGGTGAGCTCAGGATGAGCAAGCGTAATGGACAGAGGCACAATGCTAATGGATGGAAAAGCAGATAATATTACATAGTGATGCGTGTCTATTTTCCACAGCTGTATTGCTGGATGTATGGGGTGAGCGGGTCTGCAGTGTCTACAATGAGGGAATGGTTTATAGAATTGTGTCTGGCTTCATGTGCCTTCTTATGAGGTCAGATTGCCTAAAGGGCAACTCTAGCCCTCAAGCTGAACCATATAGGAGTAAAAGTAAAATAATGTGTTCCTACTTCACCTAGTGCTCTATAGAATAACAAGACGTCTGTTCAGATCTTGCAATTGTGGCAATGTGGGGGGATTTACTAAAACTGGGGCACGCAGAACCTGGTGCAGCTGTACATGGTAGCCAATCAGCTTCTAACTTCAGCTTATTCACTTAAGCTTTGGCAATAAAACCTGGAAGCTGATTGGTTTCTATGCAGAGCTGCACCAGATTTTGCATTCTCCAGCTTCAGTAAATACCCCCCAATGTTGTCTTCTCAGATGACGAAACGCACAAGGCGGGGCAGGGGCGCTGACATCACCGCACTCATCAGATCGCACCCGCGGCACAAATCTTCAGCCGGGGACAAATGGTAACACAATCAAACAATACTTTCCTAGTGTCAGGTTGACACTTTGTGAATGTGAGTGTTCTTAAATTATTTTAATTAAAAGCTTCTGCATTTTACGGATTCACGCTATGGGAGCCTTCCTTCTTTTTTACTTGACTTATATGCCTGATTGGGACCTGGATGTGAGGACTAGGGATGAGCTTCGAGTTCGAGTCGAACCCATGTTCAACTCGAACATCGCCTGTTCGGTTGTTTGGACGAATTGCGAACGTTATGGGCCGTTCGTGCCAATTCGAGTGGCACATCACGGCCCATAATTCCCTGCGGCATCGCAGTGCATAGCCCACATGCTTGGCTAATCACAGCGCGGTCTGTACAGAGAGCCGTAATTGGCCAAAGTCAGGGTGGCTTTGGCCAATTATGGCTCAGGGGGTTTAGTACACGCCCCACACTATATAAGGCCGCCTGCATGGCGGCCTTGTGTAGTGTGTTGCGGCGGCGGAGAGGGATAGACAGAGGGACAGTGTCATTTGATTTACAGGCGAGTCAGTTTGCTGCACTTACAGTGTATTGTGTGTGTGTGTATATTGTATATTATATATATAATTTTTCAGTTTAGCTAGATCCGTTCCTGTTATTCTCTTCCTAATATACTAACAGGCAGGCAGGTGTTTTTACAGTATACAGTTAGTGTACTGTGTCCTCTGCACAGTGTGCACCTAAAGCTACCGGAAGACAATTGCTGGTGTTCTTCTGATCCTATTAATACCACAGGCAGGCAGCTGCAGTATTTACAGTTAGTGACCGATACCATTGAGCCAAGGGAAGAGGCCGCGTTGGCAGCTGCTTTGCCAGACAAAGTACCCTGCGCCTGGGTGAGAGAGGATGAGGACGGCTTGGTCATCCACTCTACCAAGTCTTCCGCATGTTGCGGCTCAACACGGCCAGCTGCCGAAAAAAAGGACAAGCCTGTCCCACGGCCACGTGCTGATGAGGATGCACCGTGTCCACTACCAGCACTGTTGCCTCTAGACACAGATGCACAGTATGCATCTAAAGCTACCTGAAGACAATTTCTGATGTTCTGATCCTATTGGTACCACAGGCAGGCACCTGCAGTATTTACAGTTAGTGTACTGTGTCCTCTGCACAGTGTGCACCTAAAGCTACCTGAAGACAATTTCTGGTGTTCTCATACTAATAATACTACAGGCAGGCAGTTGATTCTGCTAGCTGCAGTATAATCAGTATATATATACATCCCAGCTTTGTGCAGCTACATCTCACTGCAGGCCATTAGTATGTCTGGAAGGCCAACAAGGAGAGGCAGACAGTCACAAGCCAATAAAAGAGGGCAAGCAGGCTCTGTGTCTAGAGGCAACAGTGCTGGTGGTGGACACGGTGCATCCTCATCAGCACGTGGCCGTGGGACACGCTTGTCCTTTTTTTCGGCAGCTGGCCGCGTTGAGCCGCAACATGCGTAAGACTTGGTAGAGTGGATGACCAAGCCGTCCTCATCCTCCTCATCCTCTCTCACCCAGGCTCAGGGTACTTTGTCTGCCAATGCGTCCTCTTCCCTTGGCTCAATGGCATTGGTCACTCCTTCCCTAGCCCCACCATGTCCTCCTGAGGAGTCCCCCGAACTGTTTGACCACAGGGTACATGCTCCAGGAGGATGCCCAGCTTTTTGAAGGCTCCGATGATGGTACCCAGCTAGAGGAAGGCAGTAACGTGAGCCCAGAGAGAGGGGGTGCCCAAGAAAGACAGCAATCTGGCAGTCATGTTCCCCCTGCTGCAGCATACTGCCAGGTTTACTCCAGTGATGAGGAGGAAGGGGATGATGAGGAGGTCACTGACTCCACGTGGGTGCCTGATAGGAGAGAGGAGGAGGAGGCGGCACATCTCGAGGCAGGATGCCCTCCAGGGGCCAGGTTAAGGGCACCACACCGACTGCATCACACCATAGAGCTCCGTATGTGCAGGGCGCTGCTGTCTCTGCGTTCTTTGGTGTGGGCCTTTTTTGAGACGAGTGCATCAGATCGCACCGCTGCTATTTGCAACATATGTCTCAAGCGTATCTCACGTGGCCAAAACATCACCTGCTTGGGCACCACATGTTTGACCAGACATATGTCGACCTGCCCTGCAGTTCGATGGCAGGCGTACCTAAAAGACCCACACCAAAGAACAAAGCGGACCTCTCCTTGCTCCTCATCAGCTGGGATCTCCAACCCCACTATACCTGCAGTCCTCTCTGATACCTGCACTGAGAGGAATGAAGGTGTAGAATCAGGTGTGTCACAGCCAAGTACTTGTGAGCAATCTATCAGTACACCGACGTCAGATTGTACCAGGCAAATTTCCCTGCCCCAGCTGCTGCACCGCCGAAAGAAGTTCGCTCCCAGCCATCCACATGCCCAGTGGTTGAATGCTAGCTTGGCTCAGCAGTGGCTAAGGCCCAATTTTTCTGCCCCTGTTTAACAGGGCCGTGTAATTACTTTTGATGCAATACTTTGCAGCAGGGCTCATTCCTGCACTCCAACTATATAGCATCTGTGAGGGGTTGCAGTGTTGTGGCACCAGTGCCTAAGGCCCAATTTTTCTGCCCCTGTTCAACAGGTACATGTAATTACAATTCTTGATCTAATATTTCACAGCAGGGCCCATTCCTGCGCCCACCAAGAGTAACTGTGAGGGCTTACAGTGTTGTGGCACCAGCACCACCACCACAGGCCCAATTTTTCTACCACTGTTCAACAATGGCATGTAATTACAATTCTTAATCTAATATTTCACAGCAGGGCCCGTTCCTGCGCCCACCAAGAGTAACTGTGAGGGCTTATGCCGCGTACACACGAGCGGCCTTTACGGCAGACTTTGCCCGGCGGACGGGATTTTGTCGGACAATTCGATTGTGTGTGGGCTCCAGCAGACTTTGCTCAAAAGTTGGACGGACTTAGATTTGAAACATGTTTTAAATCTATCTGTTTAACTCGAGTCCGGTCGAAAAGTCCGCTCGTCTGTATGCTAGTTCGACGGACAAAAAGCCGCGCTAGGGCAGCTATTGGCTACTGGCTATGAACTTCCTTATTTTAGTCCGGTCGTACGTCATCACGTACGAATTTGACATACTTTGGTGGATTGTGTGTAGGCAAGTCCGTTCATTCAGAAAGAAAGTAAAGTCCGACCGTGTGTACGCGGCATTACAGTGTTGTGGCAACACCAACACCTAAGGCCCCAATTTCTGCAGAGTATATAGGACAGGCCCCTACTTTTCAAACGTCCAACTTACAAACGACTCCTACTTGCAAACGGAAGGAGACAACAGGAAGTGAGATGAAATCTATCCCTAGGAAGGGAAATTCTCTCCTGTAAGAGTTAATATGGGAAAAATGTTTCTCCTTTCCACTGATGCTTTATCACCAATCCTTGTTTCACTAAAAACCCCAAATTTTCAAAAAACATTTGTCATTGGGACAGAAAGTGAGGTGAAATCTTCTGAAGAGGTGCACAGACAGCAAAACAAATGTCACAGGGGTGATAACCCTTCCCTATGTTTTCCAAAAAGCTTAAAAATAGATTTTTTGGCTGGAGCTACACTTTAAAAATGTACCAGTTCAAAATTACAAACAGATTCTACTTAACAACAAACCTACAGTCCCTGTCTTGTTTGCACCGCCTGTATACTGCTGTTCAGAGTATATAGGGCCTGGCCTTTCCTTTCTTAATTCGGCAGGACTTCGCCTCAGGCTGGGGTATATGTTGACCTTAGCTGGCTGATGGCTCATTTTGCATGATCCTATCACACTTGAAGGGTACCTTTACACAAGCTGATCCATGCTCACTACACACCAAGGTAATCCAAGAAGGGGGCTCCTTATACCACTCTTTATCTTTTATTCTTAGTTTGGGCGGGGTGTATTTATGGGTTAACACCATGTTTAGTATTCATGCCTATTATCATTTTGTGTTAAATCCCTTAGTTGGGTACACCTTAATGAATTTTATTATTATTCCTATACACATTTCTTTTATTCCTTTCCGCACAACATGCACACTATAGTGCACACATAGTAAATCTGGATCATGCTGTGGCCTTCTGGCCTTCTTTTGGCTGCCGTCCTAGGTCCTTGGTGGGGTATTCCCGCCTCAGCCCCGGGAGAGACACCGTGCTTGAGATCCCCACAAGTCCCCATGTAGAGGCTGAGCTTATCCTCGGGGACAGAGTTGTAAGTTTTTGACCTGTCACCATTTTTTGTTAAACTTTTTTGTTCCCTTATTAGTAATTGATATCTCTTACAGTACATCATTATATCACATTCCTGATGAGTGGCTGAAATGCCATGAAACGCGTCGAGTGCTATTTGATACCAAGTTTTATCTGACTCCATTGTGTGTACAAGCTTTGTATTTCTAGTGTATCCTATTGTTCATGTCTATTATGTCAATTCATTAACTGTATATGCTATGAGCAAGATAATTTTAGTGTAAGTCATGTGACTACCAATTATTTGTTTTAATATATCTTCAACAGTTATGAATGAATTTCCAGACTGTGATTAATAAACCAATTCATTGTACATATATGCATGTACCCATTTCTATTACAATTGTTATGGCGGGCCTCATTTAAAGTCCCATTTTCTCTCTTTCCCAAACCATATAATATGGTCAAACCTTAAGAGTTTCAATTTGTTTGCAATCAGGCAGACTCTTGCACTACATGGTTTTGGTAAATCTGAAGACAAAAATCTGCAGAAAATCTTATAGTGTGTATGGGGTCTTACTCTTACAAATGATGCCATCAGAATGAAATGTGTCAAGGAGGGGTGGTCCCTGAGCAGGGACCTCTTGTATGCTTTTTGTGGATGAATAAAGATTTTACAAAGAGGTGATCTCAATAGTGTGCGGCCGGCCCTATAATGTTTTTTTTCGTGACTTGAAGCATGGATGGGTTCCTTGGTCAGCATCCAGGCCATTCATCGTGAGAGAGAGGTGCTGGTCTCAAATGGTGCTGTGGGATTTGATCCTAAACTGTTGGGAATCATAAACCAGACAGAGACAGAAAATGCTTTTACTGTAATAGCAAAAATAACAACAGTTCAGGAATGTAGTCAAAAACAGAAGCCAGGGTTTGGAAGCCAGAGCGAGTAATCAGACGAGCCAGGATCAGAGAACCAAAAATCCACATTAGGGAAGGGGAGATATCTCCGCTCCAGGAAGGTCAAAGGATAGTATACCTCTTCACCAGTTAAGAAGCCACAGGTGCTGGCAATGCATATAGCAATAGATAGGAAGCAGTTCTGGACAGCCACACTCCGAAAAAATGTCCTTTTATTCAAAAAACAAAATCAAAAGTGCATGCCACAGCAGAACAGAAGAGCTGACGCATTTCACACTACAAGCCTAAGCCCTTGCCAATTTGGACACACCCACCATTCACCATGGCACGCTGTGCGCTCTGCTATTACCCCACCCACAACTCCACCCCCTACTCCACCCACATTCTCAGAAATTTTGATTTTGGGAGGCTTTTTTTTTTTTGTACAGATAATGTGCATACAATAACTACACATATAATCTTATGGGAAGATTGTTGTTAAAGTAAACAGTCTGGTGACAGGGTCACTTTAATATGTGAAGTGCTGACTAGGACTGTCTGTTTTTTATATAAGAGGTTCCAGGGAGCTGTGGTGAAAAGTTTGGCGCGTCGGGGGTTAATTTTAGGCAGGTGAAGGTCTGGTGCGGAGCGCGTTGTTTGATCAGGTCTTTTCACGGAGCAGAAGTTTAATCCCAGGTTACCGTTACCCTGACGATCTGGACAAGATAATAATGAGTAATTGTGTTTACCTGCCCGGTACCCGCCTGGCCCTCCGCTAATTTCCTTCAATTACACAACGTATCCATGTGCGAGCGCCGCGCTGAGGTCACAGGGGTCCGAATACACCTACGGATAATATTAATCTTTGTCCTCCTCTTAATAGCCGCACTCTGGTCTGTGAAGGGGTTTGTTATTCACAAATGCAAATAAGGCCACGTGAGCACCGGTGGAGAATTATACGCAGGATATCGCTGGCAGAAAGCTGACCGCTAGATCGCGTGTAAAAAGTCGTCCATAGTGCATCTATACTCATACCGACATACACAGGTTTATGTTTGTATGAGTTGAGAAGTGTACTATGTAGGCTGATGTCATTCTACCTCTGCATCGCTGCTCAATAAGCGCCGGTTCACACCAGAATCGCACAGGAATGTCGCGTAGTGAGATGCGATTTTCAGCCCGTTCATTTTTAGGCTGCTTTGCATTTTTGCTGTGTTTGTACCTTGCTCAAGGGGCAAAAAAAAATATTGCCCCTTCAATCCTACGGGACTCTTCACACCACTAGGCTGCGGGGCGGTTAGGGTTGCCACCTGTCCGGTTTTGACCGGACAGTTCAGTTTTGACACATGCGTCCAGGTTTCAGTCTACCTGAAACCCCGGACACACATACCTCTAGTCCAAATACATAAAATACAAAAAAAAAAAGTGTGGCGCTAAATGTGCCAAAAAAAAAGAAGGAACACCACGAGTATGGTGAGCCAAAGTGAAAGCACAAAATGATAGTGTTCAAAACCTGTTGAGGGTAAGAACCACAATAAGGTATGTGATACCTAAAACATAGTAAAGTCCAAGCATTAAATGCAAATAAACTTCATAAAAAGTGTCCAATCAACTAACTGTGATATAATCCTCTGTGGTCAAGGTAGAATAAAATGTGGCTGCGTGGCACATACAAAGCAGGATAAACATTCATCTAATAAGTGATGGTGGTTAGATACTCCTTACCAGACAAGGTGGACCCACCTGCCGTACGACAGTGGGTCAATCGGGCTTGAACTGGCCGAAAGCCAAAAACTCATTGATGATACCAGCTTGGAGATGGTCGGAGCTTGTAGAGGGATCACTCCAGGAACAGACGTTAGATCAATTGGCAAGCATGGAGCCGGATATCGACACCAAATCTCCAGGGTTTGAGTTTTCAAAGCAGGCAAGGATTCAACCTCAATTGAGGGCCCAAACAAGGGACCGGAGACAAAATGGAACATGGTCACACTAAACCATAGAATTGAAATGGAAAGACACTCATATGAGAGAAGAAATAGCTGCACACCCCGGGTAATAATATAGGAAGAGGGGATTGTCCCCCGTGAGGGGTTTTCTAGGCAGCAAAAAAGGTTAAAAGATACTACATGAAGTTGCGTTAATGGGATTTTTATTTATAAAAGTATCAAAAATGCTTTAGACATAATTAGTCAAAACATGAGCTGTGGCGCAAAAGATAAAAACATCACTGACATGACAGAACACAATAATATAAAGTGCTCAGATACTTTAGATAAATAATAATGGTACATGAAACTTGTATATGAATCATGACGCGTTTCGTCCCCACCGGGTCGTCTTCAAAGGATTTTTGTGAGCTGTAGGAATGTTAACAACATGTGTTGGAATTCATAATTAAAAAGAGAAAACAGTAATGGACATTTTCATATATAGTTACCAATCACATTGTGTTAAGCCATGTTTAATAGCCTCTAAAGGGGGAACCCCCTTGCTTGATCCAAGCGTCCCCGAATGGCCCGTACAATCACAGGAGGGAGCCAACTGTTCATACGTGTCTTGCGAGGAGTCACACTACAGGCAATCCCAAAAGCTTAGGGGGGTAGCGGAGGGGGATATGCGGTGCCAGCAGTAGGAATAATATTATATGCTTTTAGTACTCAGTATTGAGAATAGTAAAGGTAGTGAATGTACGGCTAGAGAGGACGGTTGAAAAGTTTGTATGTATGTGTATATATGTTATTTATGTATCTACACTCTATGTATACTATATTATCTGTTATTTCAGGCAAATGTATCTGTGAGTAATGGAGGGAGGAGAGAAGGGGGGGGGGAGAGACATGGTGCGGTAAGACTGGTGAGGAAAGGGGGAAGGGGAGGGGATGGGAGGAAGGAATGGGAAGAAAAAAAAAGGGGGGGGGGGGGGAGAGGGGAAAAAGGAAAAGACCGAAAGGGATCCAGATACAGTGGATTAAAAAATGGCATGCAAAATTGTGCTAGGTGTAATGCCCCGTACACGCGGTTGGATTCTCTGATGGAAAATGTGTGATAGGACCTTGTTGTCGGAAATTCCGACCGTGTGTGGGCTCCATCACACATTTTCCATCGGATTTTCCGACACACAAAGTTTGAGAGCAGGCTATAAAATTTTCCGACAACAAATCCGTTGTCAGAAATTCCGATCGTGTGTACACAAATCCGACGGACAAAGTGCCACGCATGCTCAGAATAAATAAAGAGATGAAAGCTATTGGCCACTGCCCCGTTTATAGTCCCAACATACGTGTTTTACGTCACCGCGTTCAGAACGATCGGATTTTCCGACAACTTTGTGTGACCGTGTGTATGCAAGACAAGTTTGAGCCAACATCCGTCGGAAAAAATCCTAGGATTTTGTTGTCGGAATGTCCGATCAATGTCCGACCGTGTGTACGGGGCATAAGATTGTGAGTATGAAAAGAGTGTGTGTGTGTGTGTGTGTGTGTGTGTGGAAGTACCATGTGATGAAAAATAAAATGGTAAAAATATTAAAAAAAGAAAAAAGGAAAACCAAACCATGACAAAACACACCAAAAACAAACAGGGAAAAGGAAGTGATGTGGGGGATGAGAGTAAGTGAGTGCAAAAAGGTGAACTACAGTGAATTTATTACCTTGTGTATTGTAGGAAAAATGGTTCCAGCAAGGGAAGAAAAGGTCACCCTGTAGATATTCCAACTGGATATAAGCACAGTATAGGAGGATCTACAATGTCAGAAATTATGTCAGTAAATCAATTAAATTATCTATAGCGTTGTGATGTGAAAAGACATCCATGGCGTAAAGCACACACCATGGAGTCTAATAAAAGTGTGGAAGTGATCTTACCAGTCCCCAGTCAGCACAGCAAGTGTGTAGATGTCCAGATGGAACATTGGGGGTTGAAGCGGGATCCCCAGAATGTTCCATCTCCTTATATAGGGAAACATACCATTGATGAATTGCCTCAATGGTGTGCAGGTGCTTCAGATCCACCCTCCATTTTGCCCTCTCTGGTAGGGATAGTGTCGCTTGGCGGCACTCCATGCATGGCTCCCCCGGCGTTCCGTTCCGGTCATCTCTGCCGCAATCGCGTAACGTTGTGATGTTTTTTAGCAGTCGGAACTGGGAAACTGGTCAGGGTTAAGGGAAAGATGGATGGTGCTAAATACAGGGATGTTCTTGAGCAAAACCTGTACCACTCTGTGTGTGATTTGAGGCTAGGACGGAGGTTCACCTTCCAGCAGGACAATGACCCCAAACACACTGCTAAAGCAACACTTGAGTGGTTTAAGGAGGAAACATGTAAATGTGTTGGAATGGCAAGTCAAAGCCCAGACCTCAATCCAACAGAAAATCTGTGGTCAGACATAAAGATTGCCGTTCACAAGCGCAAACCATCTAACTTGAAGGAGCTGGAGCAGTTTTGCAAGGAGGAATGGGAAAAAAATTCCAGTGGTAAGATGTGGCAAGCTCATAGAGACTTATCTAAAGCGACTTGGAGCTGTGATAGCCGTAAAAGGTGGCTCTACAAAGTATTGACTTTAGGGGGGTAAATTAGTTATGCACATTGACTTTTTCTGTTATTTTGTCCTATTTGTTTGCTTCACAATAATTTTTTTTTAAAAAAGCATCTTTAAAGTTGTGGGCTTGCTCTGTAAATGAAATGAAGCAAATCCTCAAACAATCCATGTTAATTCCAGGTTGTGAGGCGACAAAACACGAAAAAATGCCAAGGGGGTGAATACTTTTGCAAGGCGCTGTACAACCTAATAAATCTGGATGACAGCATCTTCCCATTTTTTTTTATTTTGCCATTTTCAGGTATTGCACACGTGAGAACTGTATAAACAAGGTAAGATCATGGAAAGTCTCTACGTGGAAATGTTTCGCTAAACATTTAATATTGTACAGTATAATCTGCTTTAGATTAAATCACGGAAATGCATTGAAATGTTTATTCCAGCAACTCAGCAGATTTTTTTTTTTTTTTGCTACAAAATTTAAGACATCTACTCACTATATGTTGCAGGGGTCTCAAACTGGTGGCCCTCCAGCTGTTGCAAAACTACAAGTCCCATGAGGCATTGCAAGGCTGACAGTTACAAGCATGACTCCCGCAGGCAGAGGCATGATGGGACTTGTAGTTTCGCAACAGCTGGAGGGCCGGCAGTTTGAGACCCCTGTCAGTTAAAGCAAACATTTTAACAGTAAACGTCCTGTCTTCAGGATGCTGCAAGACATCAACTATTGTCTTTAGCAATCATGGAAACCTCACCTGTGCCCATCTCTGATTTTAGCTTTACTTTTACTTACTGGGTTCTGGCTTGAAGGCTAAACTCCACCATGCCATTTTTTGTCCAGTAAAAGACCATTGCCAATCACTAAGGTAGTTTAATTTGACCATGGGATGGCAGTTGGCTTAGCCTAGAAGTCCCAGAAGGTCAGGCCCCCCAAAACAAGTAAAACTAAATAAAAAAGGGGACAGAAGAAGCTCTTCCAGTTGATGAGGATATTTTGGTGCCTGCTGTTAAACGAAGAATAGATTTACATTAAATGTACAGCAGTTGTCAACTCCAAACTCCAGAGCTCAGCTCCTTTTTTTGATGTAAGCTCTGCTCCAGCCTCAGAGGTTAGCTAAAAAAATATTGACAAGCTCTGGTCCAGTTCAAAGTCATGGGGCCAGCTCAAAGTTCTTGAGATGAAGCCTTCCCGACTCTACTGCACACTGTCTGTGCTTTCAGGAGACTATGATGGCGCAGGTAAGGGGTGGGATTAATCTTTCTAACCATGGGTTGTGTAATTACACTAGGTTGGTCCTGAGGAAAGACTGACAGCTGGAATTTAGAATTTCTGGCCTCCAGACTAGCAAGCTCAGAAATGGGTTTTCCCAGTGCACCAGGTTGGAAGAGACTAAAGCATGTTACACAGCAGAGTAGTCTGCTGTTCCTAAGCCTGGCCAGGATGAAAAGAAAGTAACTCTGTACTCATACTTCTGCCCCCTCCCAGGCCAGCTGTTTTGGGCTGCCCCCTCCTCTTCCACAGTCAACTGGCTAGCCTCAGTATTATACTGTTGTGTAGCAGGCTTCTCGGGATGCCAGACTGGGCGCTCCCCTATGGGCTCCTCTAGGGTTGATATCTTTGTATTCTGCTCCAGTTACAATGAGAACCCCAAGGGACCCCATGCTAGGGACCACAGTATGCCACACACCCCACCCTAGTCGAAGTAAGGAAAGAGTTAATAGTCCCAAGGGACTATTAACTCTTTCCTTACTTCGACTAGGGTGGGGTGTGTGGCATACTGTAGTCCCTAGCATGGGGTCCCTTGGAGTTCTCATTGTAACTGGAGCAGAATACAAAGATATCAACCCTAGAGGAGCCCATAGGGGAAGCCAAGTCTGGCATCCCGAGAATACTGTTCAACTCCTAGCCTACTCCGTGTCATTATGCCATCCCTGCTAAGTTCCCAAGCACAGATCTACAGTGCCTTGCAAAAGTTTTCACCCCCTTGGCATTTTTCGTGTTTTGTCGCCTCACAACCTTGAATTAACATGGATTGTTTGAGGATTTGCATCATTTAATTTACAGAGCATGCCTGCAACTTTGAAGATGCTTTTTTTTTATTATTATTATTTATTGTGAAGCAAGCAACAAATAGGACAAAATAACAGAAAAAGTCAATGTGCATAACTATTCACCCCCCTAAAGTCAATACTTTGTAGAGCCACCTTTTGCAGCTATCACAGGTCCAAGTTGCTTTGAATAAGTCTCTATAAGCTTGCCACATCTTACCACTGGGATTTTTGCCCATTCCTCCTTGCAAAAGTTCTCAAGCTCCTTCAAGTTAGATGGTTTGCGCTTGTGAACAGCAATCTTTAAGTCTGACCACAGATTTTCTATTGGATTGAGGTCTGGGTTTTGACTTTCCATTCCAACACATTTACATGTTTCCCCTTAAACCACTCAAGTGTTGCTTCAGCAGTGTGTTTGGGGTCATTGTCCTGCTGGAAGGTGAACCTCTGTCCTAGCCTCAAATCACACACAGAGTGGTACAGGTTTTGCTCAAGAATATCCCTGTATTTAGCACCATCCATCTTTCCCTTAACCCTGACCAGTTTCCCAGTCCAGACTGCTGAAAAACATCCCCACAGCATGATGTTGCCACCACCATGTTTCACTGTGGGGATGGTGTTCTTTGGGTGATGTGATGTGTTGGGTTTGCGCCAGACATAGCGTTTTTCTTTTGTTGGCCAAAAAGTTCAATTTTAGTCTCATCAGACCAGAGCACCTTCCTCCATACATTTTGGGAGTCTCCCACATGCCTTTTCGCAAACTCAAAAGGTGCCATTTTTTTTTGCTGAAAGTAATGGCTTTCTTCTGGCCACTCTGCCATAAAGCCCAACTCTATGGAGCGTACGGCTTATTGTCGTTTTATGTACAGATACTCCAGTCTCTGCTGTGGAACTCTGCAGCTCCTCCAGGGTTACCTTAGGTCTCTGTGCTCCTCTCTGATTAATGCCCTCCTTGCCCGGTCCGTGAGTTTTGGTGTGCGGCCGTCTCTTGGCGGGTTTGCTGTTGTGCCATGTTCTTTCCATTTGGTTATGATAGATTTGATGGTGCTCCTAGGGATCATCAAAGATTTGGATATTTTTTATAACCTAACCCTGACTTGTACTTCTCAACAACATTGTCCCTTATTTGTTTGGAGAGTTCCTTGGTCTTCATGGCAGTGCTTAGGCTTGCTTAGGTGTTGCCACCTCTGGGGCCTTTCAAAAAGGTGTGTATATGTAATGACAGATCATGTGACACATAGATTGCACACAAGTGGACATCATTTCACTAATTATGTGACTTCTGAAGGTAATTGGTTGCACCAGAGCTTTTTATGGGCTTCATAACAAAGGGGGTGAATACATACGCACATGCCAATTATCAGTTTTTTATTTCTGAAAAATAGTTTTATGTATATATTTTTCTAATTTTACTTCACCAACTTAGACTATTGTGTTCTGATCCATCACATATAATTCAGATTAAAAAAAACTTCGAACTAAAGGCTGTAATGTAACAAAATAGGTAAAAAGCCAAGGGGGTGAATACTTTTGCAAGGCACTGTATGCCCACAAGTAATCCCCCACTACAACAGGTCCCTGAAAACATTTACTGAACAATACTGTAGAGTGAAGTAGGTAACAGTCATGCATAGGAATGATGGCACAAGCTTCAAACAAGTTGCAAATGTTCTCTAACAGGATAAACAAGGATAGTGAGAGAGACCTGCACCATCATGGAAAAGTCATGATTGTCCTGAGTTTCCTTGAGCTGTTCTCATGAGAAAAGCTGCAATGTCAGTGTCAGGGAAGGCTTGCCCATAGCACAGTCAGTGTTTCCAGAGGCATACGTGTGCACATGCACAGGCTGGCAACTGGCCGGGCAGCTGTTCAGACATTTGCATATGCATGCGCATGCCCAGGCCCACTCCTGTCACAGATACTGGAGCCAAACAGGTTATTTAAACAGGGCTGCAGCACTGGCTCATTGCTGTTTGGTCTACAGCATTCTGTGTTCTTCTTTGCCTGTTCTTGTCCTCTGATCCTGACCCGGCTCGCCTCCAGACCACGCTTATATACTTCCTGCCCTGATTTCAGCTGGTCCCTGGAATCTGCTTCTGCCTCCTGTTCTTGCCTGATCTGCTTCACCGTTGCCGACCTTGGCCTGTGACCTGACCACTCTTCTGCCTACCGTTTTTATGTCTGATTTGACCGTCTGTCACCGGCCCGCTGTACCTGACCCTGCGATCTGCTCATCCAGCCTTCTACAGAACCTCAAGTCTAATAAGCTCTCATCTGGTCCCTGCTCGCTTGCCAAGCATCTTCAGCCTGTTGCCAACCAACCGAGCACCTGCCTGTCTGTTATCAGGCAGCCCTCTGTCCGCTGTCAGCTGCCTCCGTCTCCTGGCTCCTTCCCAGCGAAGCATCGGCTACTACCAGCTCAGACTACTGGACTTATTACAGACGCTCATATCTTGCCGTGCCGTCTCCCAGTGGCTCCTGAGCCGGAGCTATAAGAGAGGCCTAACTCTTCACGTCTGGCTCAATTACCAGGTATATGACAGTCAGCATTCCTTTAGGGGAGTATCTCACCAAAACTGAAATTCCTATTGCAGGGGGTGCCCAAAATGTGACTTGTATCTTGGTGTAGACGTCTGGGAAAATCGGTAAGCTAATCACACAAGCTGTGTGAAATGCTGTCCATCTTCAGTCCTTTCTTCAATACATCCTTTCAAAATGCTGAATTATAAAGCTTGGCGGAGAGCTGAAATTACATTCTGCAGAGTTCAGTGAGACGAGCTCTGAGAGCTGATTGGAGGGAAGGTACGCACCACCCTCATGCAGCTCACGGGAACAGAGCTGAGGTTGTCAAAAAAGTGGAGATCCCTCCCCGTCACCATTTTTTCTCTTGGTGTCATGAAAACTTGTCAGAAGTGATTAATGCTGATAGCAGAGGAACGAAGCATTAGATAGAAGTGACACTTAGAGCTCTTAGTTGAGACAAGCACACACTATAGAGGGATATGCTTTGTTCATATTTCATGCATGAGGTTTATAACCACTTCTAATCGGTCAGGCATCATCACCTCTCTGCAATTCCAGGCTAAAACTTTGGCTGCGATTGGAGTGCAACTTTAATCTTCATTCCTGGAAGCACTCCCATCTTTACATTTCTGTGTTTTTGCTTTCTATATCCCCTCTCATCCCAAGACATTTATGATGCCTCGTTGTACCTTGCCTGCAGGGATTGTCCTGTTACAGGGATGTTGGGACAATTGTCCTCTAATTAAATAAGCTCCAAGGAAACTGGTTTAATGTCCTAAGCTGATTTTCAGGTCTATGAGACATTCTCTGAATTAACGAGATTACGGCTCACTTCAACCCCTCTGGTACCAAGGAGACCCATTCATTGCGATTCAGTGACGCAAGTGGGTTTAACTCTTTCCAGAATTATTACTGGCAGGCTTTCAAATCGGATCTGTCGCTTGGAAATACCTTATCCGTCAATCTGTTTAACGAGTTACAAAATGTTCTAATATATATTATTGGCTAAGGTGTGTTTTTTTTATTAATAGCGACTTTCTATCTTTAGATTTTAGCTACTTGCTCTCCTTCGGGCAATGCAGTAAAGAAGTGATGTCACGTTGGGGAGGAGTGGAGAGACGGAGCGCAAAGAGGAGACCTTTTGCTAGGAAGGCTGGGGGCATGGATTGGTGGTTTAGGGGGGAACTGACATAGAGGTATGCAGAAGAAACGTCCTACAATGGAGGTCATAGTTTAGACCTCTGGTGCCAACACGAGACTCTTTGGCACAGTTGGGGGGGGGGGGGGGGGCCTGTTGACTGTAGTCAGTGTTTTTTGTTTTTTGTAGACTGCCTTCTAGTAGTTAAAAGTATGGGGGGGGGATGGGGGGGGGGGGGGGTTGGGGTGTAGAAGCACAAATGTGGAAACATTGATCTGTAAATGGGTTGTAATAGCAGTAATATGTGTCCAGTCTATGACTGTCTCCTGAAACATGTCCACTGTCTCCCAATGACTCCTATAGCGTATCCCCAGTCCAGGGCCGTCTTAATCATATCATGGGTCCCTGGGCAAAGTAATGCTCTGGGGCCCCTATAATAATGGAGGCAGCGCATTTAAACAGACATCAAGTAGGTAGGAGGCAGACAAGAGGAGCTTCCCCCTTTTGGGTGGAGCTCCGCTTTAACTACATGAACAATCATTCTGTACAGCAAAGAAACAGTGGGAAAATACTACATACATACGTAACAAAGCTGTCTTGTGCATATAATATATGTGCTAGATTGATTTGCCCCCCAGCACTCTGACCCCTCTACACCCCAGATATCCCCCCCAGCACTCTGACCCCTCTACATCCCAGATATAAGCCCCAGCACCGTGACCCCTCTACATCCCAGATAATCCCCCCAGCACTGTGACCCCTCTACACCCCAGATATCCCCCCCAGCACTGTGACCCCTCTACACCCCAGATATCCCCCCAGCACTCTGACCCTCTACACCCTAGATATCCCCCCAGCACTCTGACCCCTCTACATTCCAGATATCCCCCCCCCCAGCACTCTGACCCCTCTACATCCCAGATATCCCCCCAGCACTTTGACCCCTCTACATCCCAGATATCCCCCCCCAGCACTGTGACCTCTCTACACCCCAGATATCCCCCCAGCACTCTGACCCCTCTACACCCTAGATATCCCCCCAGCACTGTGACCCCTCTACATCCAGATATCCCCCCCAGCACTGTGACCCCTCTACACCCCAGATATCCCCCCAGCACTCTGACCCCTCTACACCCCAGGATATCCCCCCAGCACTCTGACCCCTCTACACTCCAGATATTCCCCCAGCACTCTGACCCCTCTACACCCCAGATATCCCCCTGGCACTCTGACCCCTCTACATCCCAGATATCCCCCTGGCACTCTGACCCCTCTACACCCCAGATATCCCCCCAGCACTCTGACCCCTCTACATCCCAGATATCCCCCCGGCACTCTGACCCCTCTACACCCCAGATATCCCCCTGGCACTCTGACCCCTCTACATCCTAGATATCCCCCTGGCACTCTGACCCCTCTACATCCCAGATACCCCCCCCCCCCCCAGCACTCTGACCCCTCTACACCCCATATATCCCCCCAGCACTGTGACCCCTCTACACCCCAGATATCCCCCCGGCACTCTGACCCCTCTACACCCCAGATATCCCCCCGGCACTCTGACCCCCTCTACTCCCCAGATATCCCCCCGGCACTCTGACCCCTCTACACCCCAGTATCCCCCCAGCACTCTGACCCCTCTACACCCCAGATATCCCCCGGCACTCTGACCCCTCTACACCCCAGATATCCCCCCAGCACTCTGACCCTACCTCTACTTCCCAGATACAGAGGCCAAGATGGCAGCTTCCTTGGCTGAAAAGGTTAGGAGCGTTTAGTTCTGCTTTAGCACACCATTGAATTCCAAATAAGAGAAGTTAATCTTTAGGGTTTACATACACTTAATGTGATTCTAAGCTCAAACTGTTTAATTTACATCGTCCCTTCTATTTCTGTTTGTGGATGATGGCACTGTAATTATTTTAATTAGATTTTATTTTTTTAATTAGGAAAAAAGTACTTAGATTTTATTTTTTTAATTAGGAAAAAAGTACTTAGATTTTTTTTTTTTAAATAATCGATATACAGCTGTCACATGACCCAGGCCTTTCCCAGCCTGTCTGCAGGGAAACGTAAGCAGGAGGGACTTCTAGTCCTCTGCTGATCACATGTTCAAAATAAAATAAAAAAACAGCCTTTGGAATACAGAGTAAAAATGAATAATTAAATTAAATTTTAAATTGTGATACGTGTGTGTGTGTGTGTGTGTGTATATACTGTATATTTGAAATCAAATCATTATTTTATTTTTTTGCAATAACATGGTGTGGGTGGATTTCTGCCAGTCATAGGTTGTGTCACGCCCCTCCAGCCCGTGTCTTAGAACAGGGATCTCAAACTGGCAGCTCTCCAGCTGTTGCAAAACTACAAGTCCCATGAGGCATTGCAAGGCTGACAGTTACAGGCATGACTCCCACAGGCAGAGGCGTGGGGTTTTTCAACAGCTGAAGGGCCACCAGTTTGAGAAGCCTGTCTAAGATTAACAGGGAGGAGAAGCCTCCATCAAACAAGATATAATCACCCCCATTGTGTTTAGCTGGTTAGTGGGCATGGAGGAGGAAGGGAGGGGAGTGGGCTGTCATTTACCTCTGTGTATACACCCACATGTGTGACTCTATAGTCACATGGGCTGCTCAGATGTGATAGCATACCTCCCAACTTTTTGAGACAGGAGTGCGGGACACCTATTAGCAAACGTATGTAGGCACAGGACACCCCCCCATAAAGGATAATTATACAAAAAAATAATTAGTTAAACCCACAAGTGTTGTTTTTTTTTTTGTTTTGTTTTTTTTTATTTACCACTATTATTCCCTTATATTGACTTTTGAAATTGACAGATGCAGCAATTTAGAAATTGGATGAAATGTTTAGCACTAAAACACTTTTTGAAAGAGATAAAAATGTGCTTTTTATCTATCTATCTATCTATCTATCTATCTATCTATCTATCTGTCTGTCTGTCTGTCTGTCTGTCTGTCTGTCTGTCTGTCTGTCTGTCTGTCTGTCTGTCTGTCTGTCTATCTATCTATCTCTCAGACCAAAATGAGGAGGGAAGAGTGACTTTTTTCCAAATCGGGGACAGTCTCACGAAATCGGGACAGTTGGGAGCCATGTGATAGGGAGGAAATGCTGAGCATGTGCAGAGCTGCCAACACTGCTTTGCAAACTGAATTGGGGACATGATCAGAAGGGGGAGATAGAGAGCAGCAGGATCAACCAGGTTTTTTTTTTTTGTAGAATACAGAAAACGAATCTCAGTGACTAAGGCTCCATGCACACTGAAGCTCATAAACGGCCGTTTTTGGGAGTTTGGGTGTTTTTTGTTTTTTTTTCTTGTTAACAGCCCATAAACTCCCCTCTATGTTATCCTATGTGTCCATGCACACATGGACGTTTTTGGATGTTTTATCAGCAGTGGAGTTTATGGGCTGTTTTCTGAACGCCGGAGTCGTTTTTCTGACCACCACAAAACGCTAAACGCTGATAAACGTCGATAAACACGCAAAAACGTGGCTCACCAGCTTTTTTTTTTTAACGTTTTTGATTCATTAAAAAAATAAATAATAATAAAAAAAAAATGCTAAAAAACGCTAGCGCGAAAAACCGCATAAAAAATGCTAATAAGCGCTTCTGCGAAAACGTTAAACGTTGAAAGACTCGCTGCAAAGCTACTGGCGTTTTTATAAAGTTATTTTAATGTCCACTGTGCGTGGAGTGAAGTATGAACAGCATGTAATGCACCGTTTATTGAGAGGTTTTTTTGTTTTTTATGATGTGGGTTTAGTGACACTTTAAACAGATCAAAGGGGACTAAATAAGAGAAGTTAACAGTTGGCGTTTTTATTCCCTTTAGCGAATTGCATCACAGACGTTACATTCATTGCTTTAACGCATGGTAAAATGCGTGTTTTTTCCATGCATGATCACAATGCAGAAGCGTGAAGTCACTTTGCCACTTCGCCTAATCCCCGTGTAATTTAACATTACGATTGCCTGAAGAAAAAAAAAATCCAGCATCTGTCAATGACTTGTCTAAAGGAAATGAGCCCCGCTTATTGCTCTGTGACGACCTATGACAGGCTTGTCATGCTAATGACATCTCGCTTCGAACGTTAAAAAGTCTGCGCTTTCCAACTTTCCTACCCGTTTGCTGAACTCCGGGCTGATGGATCCCAGCCTCCTTCCCCGCCTCACCGTCCAATAAAACAAAATTAGATTTCCTCTAATGAGCCGTTTGGCTGCTGGCTGATTTAACAGCTCTTTATGTAATCTATAGGGCTATTAACCCTTCGAGGAGAGCGGCGTGTTGCGCCACAAAGCCGTACATAGAGGAGGGATTCGCTGCTCCTCTTATACAAGGACCTGCGTTTTTATGATCATCGGGGACGGTTTTTCTATGTCTGTATCTAGGCAGTTGGTAATGAGCGTAATCTGTCTGCAAAGGGAAAAGCATTTAGAGCCAGCATCCACCTGCTGCATATATTTAGCAACCAGAGATGGCTGGGGGGAAGGAGGGGGGGGGGGGGGGGGCTTGACAGAACATGAACAGCAAATTCAACCTTTTATACAAGCTGTGTCTGAGGTTTATTTTCTGTAATTACCGTTAATTAGCAGTCCCTTCCAATGTTTCCTTACATCAGAAAAATAAAAGTTGCCTTGGTCTTTTGCCAGTGGCGTCTCCAGCTTTCATATTTGGGGGGGGGGGGACAGGGACAAAAGTAGGGGGGCAACTATAAAATGCAAATATATATAAAAATCTCCTGGGGCCCTTTACTACGATCCTCTAACAAACCTCTGGAGGGTTCACAGAACAGCTGTTTTTTATACTGAGATTAAATTACACACAGGTGGACTCTATTTACTAATCTGACAGCTTGACCAGATTGCACAATACATCTTGTTCATGCAACATAACAAAAGAGAGAAAATAAACAATATAAACATGTAACTATCTTTGCAAATGCGGGTGCCAACCTATAGTTGACCAATGCCTCAATTAGGTGTCTTAGAAAATTCTCACACAATATAGGTAAGCAGCGTCAAAGCATGCATCGATGTATCGGGGGGTGGGGGTAAAACCAAAAATAGAAGGGATAATGTAGGAAAGGGAGGAGGCTACCATATAAGGTAAAAAGAAAAGAAAAAAAAAGCATGCACAATGAGCTATGGAATGCGCCTCTCCCCAATATTACTTTACGTTCGACATGTCAGGAGAACCATTCTTTAGGAGGAGGAGCATGGGTTTGTTTTATATTATTTTTTTTTTATCATTTAAATAGCATCAGCACTTTCTGCAGTGCATTTGTAGAGGACATTGACTTGTTCATGTTAGTCTCCGCCCCTGAGGAGCTTATAGGCTATTGTTCCTAATGCAGTCATATGTATATAAGATATGTATATAAGAGCCAATGTTGGGTGGATGCCAGCATGTTTGTGGATTGAGTGAGTGTGCAGACTGGCGCACCTAAAGAAAACCCATAGAAACATAGGCAGAACAGAAAAACTCCATGCAAGTGAAAGAGGGAGAATACAATTGGGGCTTTAGTTTTTCAAAAAAATACAGTGGATAGTGGCGCAGGCTGTCGTATATAAAATGCAACATGAGTCCATACAAGAGTCCTTTGGTTTTTCAAGGCAAAGGTGCTAATCATTTAACTGCCTCTGTGCATATTGTACAAAAATGGCAATGAATTTGGGGGGTTTGCATGTATTTTTGGAGTGCCTTTTATAAAGGGCTGTCACAAAACGCACATGGGGGGGGGGGGGGGCAGTATACCCATGGTTAACTCTGTTCTGAGCAGTCATTGGACAGTTCGGATCACAGTCACAATGTAAGGAGACAAAAAGAGTGGCTCTGTACCTTGTGCTTGCTGTGAAGCAATTGCAGCCATCACAAGTGTGAATACTTCCGCTGTTGTGAATGGGCTGAGTGCTTGCAAACACAGACGGAAGGAGGATTGCGGCATATCAAAGGTGAAGGGGGGCCTTTAAAATGCCACTGACCAACCAATGATAATGGGATCTTTCTTTTAAAGAGGAAGAAGAATTCAAGCCGCGCTAAACTAATACGTGACATACATAAGGTGACTAACAATGAGTGAATGAACCACAATTCTCCAATTAAAGGTTATACATAGTAAAGTCCATCACCCTTAGGTGAATGTGCATATCCTGTATTTCCAAACTGACTGAGACAGTATCCAAACACTGCTACAGATGTGCGAACCGCCATCACATAAATGGCGTGCTTACCAGAGGGCAAGCTTAATCGTACTTACGGCTTTCAACCCAGCCAGGGCCTTTATCCAGGGGATGTAAAATGCCGACACACAATGGTTCCTTGTGTATTAGACGGGACACCCACCAATCAGGGCTAGGGCGACTCCGTTATCCAATGGCCATAGACAAGGCAGTTCTACCCAATAAAAGAAAACTCACCATAGTGTAATATGTAACGCACAGGTTTAATTCAGATAAAAATTGCACTTGTATCAAAAGCGTAAAATCATAGTATCTATTTGTAAAAAGCCGGCTGGATAGCGATCACCCATCCTCTCGGAACCTCAGCGTGATGACATCAGCACGTCACTCCTCCTGACGCGCGTTTCGTCACAAGCTGACATCAAAGTCAGTGGTGGTTTTTTTTAAACCCTTTTTTAGTTAT
This sequence comes from Lithobates clamitans, assembly GCA_037952925.1. Classification (NCBI taxonomy): domain Eukaryota; kingdom Metazoa; phylum Chordata; class Amphibia; order Anura; family Ranidae; genus Lithobates; species Lithobates clamitans. Next base: position 30,756 of record JBBGZY010002247.1, read on the forward strand.
AGATTTTATTTACGGTATTTAACTTTATTGCTATCACATGGGGGCTAACAAGCCCACTATGTGATGTAATATGCAATTGACAAGTCCTCTTTATGGACTCCTAATAGCTCTCCTGCCCTCCATTGCAGCTGATCAAGCTCAGATTGTGATTGATTAGCTACTTCCCCAGTTATAGTAGCCGGGGAGGGACAGCTCTGAACCCAGAAGTGATCACCTTCTGGTCTTACTGTTACATTTGTTTACTGTAGTCCTGAGCTCTCTGGAGGATGGGGGGGGGGGGGGCTGCACTGCACCTTCAGAGCCAAGTAAAAGTGATCTGTTGGGAATTCTGTATATAGCATTATTGAACAGACAGTGCACAGTCCACATGGGTTTTGCTGCTTAACTGCAGACAGGAATCCGGAACTTTATTACAGAGAAAAGACATAGAGAATACCATAGATGCAGCTACAAACTACTAAATACTGGTGTATAGTAGTTGTTGCACAAAATACAATTCTGTATTCCAACATGATCACTTTTACCTGAAATCCCATCACCCGCTTTAAAAAACAATACGAAGCTCATGGCTACAGCTATAAGCTTGCGTTTGATCCCTTGAATACCAAGTTGTTTATTAAAGAGGAACTGCAGTCTGCTCACATAATTTGTAATAAAAACATCTTATACTGTAATTCTGTACTTGTCAAATATGTTTCAGAAATCTCCCTCCAGTCTGGCTGCAGCCATTTTAACTGTGGGCAGCTGAAGCTGCTGCCTGTTCACTTCCTGGATTTACACAGACACACAGAGGCACACCTCCAGCTCGGCAGCCCTACAGCTTTCATTGGCCCTCTTACGACTCATCCCCCCCCCCTCCCTTCCTGGCAAACTCTCACAAAAGTGAAAGAGAGAGCTGTGCATGATGTCATAAGCCTAGGCTAATGACCAGACAAGAAAGAGGAAGGGGGCTGTAAAAGGTATTTACTGGCAGAAAAAAAAAGTTTTACTATCCAAACAACAAGGGCATAAGATTTAATAGATGGGAAGTTGAAAAAACTACTGAAGGTCCACTTTAAGGTACTTTTGGTAGACAAGGGTCTGCTTGCAGTTTTACTGAAAAGGAGTTGAGCTTGATATCAATCCACGCTTAGAATGTGACAATATCTGAGCAGGCTTTTGTGTATTCTCTGTGCATTTTTTTTTAATGCAACCTAAATAAAAGGACATAAAACTGAATCTGGAATGTAAACCGTTACCGCTGCCTGCAGATATTTCAACAAGTCAGCTTATGTACTGATTAAAATCAGCCACTTGTGATATAGAGCAGGGATTCTAAGAAACTAGCCCATATCAAGACACAACTGGCGGTATACAATTCGCGGTTCTTCATAGGTCTGTAATGTGACGTGTACAAAGTTTTTTTTTTTTTTGTTTTTTTTTGTTTTTTTTTACTATGTTAAAGTGGATCCTGCATCACAATACAAGGTCTGAATATTCTTTAGTCTTCACCCTTCACGGAAAAAAAATGGTTAAAGCTGATCTCCAGGAAAATTAAATTATTTAAAATTCTGGTCTGTCCAAAGTCACCGGAACTCTCAATCACAGGTATTAGATTGGTAATACTAGTGTCTGTTATCAGTGTGTCAGGACCCAGATCTGAACCTGCAACCTCTGCTGTGTCTGGCAGTATCTTGCTGAGCCACCTGAGATTCTGGACCGCTCCCTGTCGGATTCCTTAGACAGCCTTGCCTTGTGTCTTGGTTTCTCTTGAACTCTTTGCTCCTCCCATGAACGTCCTGTTTAAGTCATGCCTTTCCTGTTTGCCAGATTATTGTGCTCTCTCCAGCCAGTATCTGGCTCTTGTCTCTCCTGTAGTCGTCCGTATCTTCGCTACCACTTGTTACCAACCTTCGACTTGTTCCTCACATAGGCTTCTGCTTGATCCCAACTTGCAACCACTTGTTACCAACCTTCGACTTGTTCCTCGCATAGGCTTCTGCTTGATCCCAACTTACAACCACTTGTTACCAACCTTCGACTTGTTCCTCGCATAGGCTTCTGCTTGATCCCAACTTGCAACCACTTGTTACCAACCTTCGACTTGTTCCTCGCATAGGCTTCTACTTGAGCCCAACTTGCAACCACTTGTTACCGACCTTTTGGCTTGTTTATTGACTACACTTCTACTTTATCCCTACCTGCTATATCTGCTACTGGACCCCAGCTTGCTCACCTTCTGGTAGGACAATCCTGAAGACCGCGACCTGCTACTAGCACACAGCAAAACCCATTTCCACCATCAGGAGCTCTGGTGAATACTGATTTAGTGCTTATACTCTGCACCTCTGGTAAGCAGGCCTCATCCACCAGGGTGACCTGCTTGCATACCTATCCTGCTAGACGGTGGGAGCCTCTCTACTGCTATAGCTACTGGTCTCTGAGCCTGACCCCTGACTGTGACACAGTGAAGCTATCATTTTTACACCAAACAGCCTCAAGCAGGAATTCCCATACTTAGAGGTACAGAGCAGAAGTAAAAGAAAAAATAATAATTTTGGAGTTCAGCTTTAAAGCTTTTGTACATTAGCCTAGCCTAGACCAAATAAGTGTGTATGTGCCATACCTGTAGGACCTCCATAGAAGCTGGAAATCACTGTAGTAGGCACCAGTACTAGAGTGATCACTGCTATCTTCCGGGTCCCATGCCGATCAGCTGGCCTGCTTCTTGTTGAGCACAGGAGGATGCTTGCGTGGCATGGGCACTGCACCTTCTCAATGAATGCAAAGTGTCCTCGGATTGGAAGAAATTAAGATTTTGATGTCACTGCCCCATCTCTCTCCACCTTGTTCAATCGGAAACCTCCTGTGTTCACAAGGCAGCAGGGTAGTCACTGGGCATGGGGCCTGGAAGGTAGTGGAGATCACTTTATTGGGCATGGGTTGCAGGAGGGTCCCACAGGTATAGCACATACATACTCCTATTGGTCCAAGCTGAACCAATACAATTATGAAAAAAAAGCGCCACATCTGGAATTATTCAGACATTAAACGAAAGCGTTTTTCAGAGGAGCATACATGCACAAAAATGAGACACGTTTTATATGTCTTAAAAATGCACCACACTACAGCGCTGTCAACTAGCCCCATAGAACCAAGTAAGGTTTCTACTAGAAAAATGTTTCAAACTGCATTTTTAATGCAGGTAAACGAAAAGCGTGAGTGCGCCCAAAAATTTTTTTTTGCTATTCTAGGATTTCCTGTTCTGCCCTTTTTTTTTTTACCAAAGCTTTTCCAAGAACTTCCAGCCAAAACCTCCGAAAAGCACTTCCTGTGGGATCCAGTAGTCGGATTTTGGAGCTCCAAAGTTATGATGTCTCACTAATCTTTTATATATACTGGTTTATCTCTTGCGGTCGTTGCTTGGCTTATATGTCAAACTCACGGCGAGTGGGAAGGATAGCAGGACGCTGGATACATATCTGTGTGATCGAAGCAAAGCCTTCTACAGTATTCAAGGTTCATATAGAGTGTACAAAGACCTTATTGCGTGCTGTACATGTCTTCCCTCCGCCAACAGCTCCGCTCTGCGCTAATGGACTTAGAGGGTAGCGGGGACATGAGATATAGTGATATTTTTGGAAATCCAAGAGACATGCTGAGTGTTAATCGGTGACAGGATATATTTAATGTATTGGGCCTCTCGAGATTCCTTTTTGTTGATGTATGTAATTGTCTACAGGCACGAGTGTTAAAGCTTATTACTATATATGACCTTTGCACCGCACTGAAATTCTAGTTGCCTTTGTCCATATTTATCAAGCATCTGTTGTTGTTGCATGGTAACTAATCAGATTCTCCATTTCATTTTCCCAGGCCACACTGGGAGGATAGAAGTGGGCTTCTGACTGGTTGTCGTGGGAAGAAAAAATACAGCTGAGGCCATTTGCTAAATTGGTCCTTGGGAGGGAAGTATTTATGGGGGAGGCCACAGCAACCAATCAGATCTAATCTTCCACTGGCAAAATGAAAATGGGAATCTTTCTGCTATGGACAATGGAGAGCATTTCTTGCTTTGTTTGGGACAAATAGAGGCCTAGTTACAGTCATGTGAAAAAGTAAGTACACCCCAATACGAGTTTTTTTTTTTTTTTTTTTTAACACATTGGGAATTTTAAAGGCTAGGTCCACTTTTTTTTTTTTTTCAATAATTAATGTGCATATTTTGCAGAATTGATTTAATAAAGAACGCCCACCTATTATGGTGGAATTCCTTTTAGTCATGCTAAAAGGCACAGGTTTCTAAACCTATTAAGACCTTTTCATTTTGGTTTTAGTCCTAGATTTACTGAGAGCTATTTTTTGCAGAGCATTTTACCCGTAGATGGCAGGTGCAATGTCAGGCTCCTGCTGACACATAGTCCAGCTTTGTACCCCTACCTCCATGTGGGCTTTCAGTTACAAAGCTGGAGGAAGCGTGAATGAACTACAAGGGTACTCATCAGTGCCCTTGTAGTTCATTGAGATCTATGGCAGGTGGGACAGGCGGTGACGGGCAGAACTTGTAGTTTCTCCATTCAGTTTCCATATTTGAACAGGAAAACATTAGATCTTGATTCAAGCAGTGACTACAGAATGGGTGATGTACTTGGAACAGGAATCCAAGAAAAATAGTCTCTTTTCAGTCATTTTATCCAATCCAATAGTTGTAATGGCGTACTGTGGAAAAATGAAGTACACACTTGGCATCAGAAGCTGATTTTGCCCCCTGTAGTAGGAGGAACTTACCTGCCTACCAGTGTCGGGCACTCACCACTTCCCCATGCAAATTTCCTTCATTTGTAAGGTGCCTTCTTGTAATGTTCATTTTAAAAAATCCCCAACAAAATTTAAATGGCAATGAAACCAGAGGTTTGTCTAGGGCAGTCCATAACCCTCCATTTCTTTTCTAATCCACTCCTTGGTGGATTTACTAGTGTGCTTTGGGTCATTATGTTGAAGTTGAGACTCAAGCGTTCAACTTCAACTTTTGATGGCAGGGAAGTCTTAATAGCATCATAGGCCCCTGGGCAAAGTAATGCTCTGGGGCCCCTACAATGGAGACAGTGCAGATAAACGGACATCAAGTAGGTAGGAGGCAGACAAGCGGAGCTTCCCCTTTTGGGTGGAGCTCTGCATTAACTACATGATCAATCATGAACTACATGAACATGAACAATCATTCTGTACAGCAAAGAAACCGTAGGAAAATACTACATACATAAAGTAACAAAGCTGTCCTGTGCATATAATATATCTGCTATATTGATGCCTCCCTAGCGCTATGGCCCCTCTACACCCTAGATATCCCCCCAGCACCCTGACCCCTCTACCCTCTACCCCCAGCATATTCACCCAGGAAGCAGATGACAACATAGCAACAAATGATGAAACAGATGATCATTTTTCCTATTGGCTTATTAAAAAGACTCCAAAGCTCAAAAAACGCCAGAAAACTGTGCATGGAAACGTGCAAATACGAGCGACAAAACGCCTGGAAAACGTTTAAAAATGCTACGCTTAGGTGTGAATGGGGCCTTAGCCATAATGCACTAGTATGCACCGTATACTAGCACAATATGTCTAACTTACCTGTACACGGAGCCCTCCAGCGCAGCGCTGTCATCTTCACTCGGTCTTCCTGTATAAGTGGCCAGGGCCACTAAGACGTCACTCCTGCGCATGTGCGCAAGAGCCTTTGGCTCCAGCACAGAGCTCTGAAGGTCTGGCATGGTATTCCGGACCTTCGGAGCGAATGCGCCGGTGACGCCACCGGCTGCATTTTGTGTGAATATCTCCTAAACCGTGCAAGTTTAGAAGATATTCACTGTACCTACAGGTAAGCCTTATTATAGGTTTACCTGTAGGTACAAGTCCAAAAGTGGAGTTTACCTTCACTTTGGGTAAAGGAGGATAGAGTCTTACGGCTGATTCATTACTGGAGAAGGAAGAGAGGAGAGAGGTGTCATACAATGGCTGGTCTATTAATCCAGTGATGGTAAGCACTTTAGGTTTTCAAGCTATTCACAGAGGGGGACTGTTAGAAGGGGAATTGGATTTAACACACATGGTCGGCTAACAGCGTGAGGAGAAAAAAAAAGCTGATTACTGTCTGGAGTAAACGGGACATCGGTCCCGCACACTCCAGACCCACCGCTGCTAAGCAGTGCCCACCAGTGCCACCTACCAGTGCATATCAGCACTGCTAAGCAGTACCCACCAGTGCCACCTATCAATGCCAATCAGTGCCCATCAGTGTCACCTATCAGTGCCCATCAATGCCCCCTATCAATTCATCCTCATCAGTGTCCACCTGCATACCTCCCAACTTTTTGAGATGGGAATGAGGGACACCTATCAGAAAAAGTATGCAGGCATAGGACACACCCCCTGCCACGCCCACTTAAGGGAGAATTGTACAAAAAAAAACAAGATTGGTTAAACCCACAAGTGCTTTTTTTACCACTACTATTCCCTTATACTTAACTTTTGAAATTTACAAATGTAGCAATTTTAGAAATCAGAATATATATATATATATATATATATATATATATATATATATATATATATAATGAGAGAGAGAGAGAGATCTCTCTCTCTCTCTCTCTCTCTCTATATATATATATATATATATATATATATGAGAGAGAGAATGAGACCAAAATGAGGGACAGAGGGACATTTCTCCAAATCAGGGACAGTTGGGAGCTATGCTCATCAGCGCAGCCTCATCAGCGCACATCAGTGAAAGAAAAAAATTACCTGTTTGCAAAATTTTAGAACAAACTATGAAAACTGTATTTAATTTTTAAACGAAAAAAAAAAATATATAAAACCCAGTGGTGATTACATACCACCAAAAGAAAGCTCTATTTGTGTGAAAAAAGTTATAAAAGTGCTAAAAATGTCATAAGGGCACAGTGTTGGACGACCGCAAAATTGTTATTCAAAGTGCGACAGCGCTGAAAGCTGAAAATTGGCCTGGGCAGAAAGGGAGTGAAAGTGCCCGGTAGGCAAGTGGTTACGTGGCTAATGTTTTAGTGGGGTCAAACAGATGATTTCATGGTAATGACAAAGCACGTCTTAAAGAGGAAGTAAACCCTCCTATCGTTTTCAGCGAAGGAAGATGCCATCTTGGCCTCTGTTTAATCTTCAACTCCCATGATGCTGCCCATGTGATCAGTTATGACACCAGCCATTGGATGGTTTGACATTTTTGGTTGAGGACACAACCAATGTGACAATTACATTCACAGCATGTGCCGGAAATGAAATTTGTTTTTTGAAACCGTTAAATCGATGGGGTTTACTTCCGCTTTAAGGGCTTCAAACTAAATTGGATGACTTGATGGCAAATTCAAATGTTCTGATGATATTTCAAAATTTCTATGCTGACGTTCAAACAAAATTCTACTGGTGTACAGCCAACTTTTTAAAGTGTTCACCAAACTGTTTGTGTGCGCAGGCAATACGCTTATAAATACAATTTGCTAGGAGAAGGAGTCTTTTTTGGCAAAAGATATGTAAATCCTCTGCTGCCAAACAAACTCTACCTCTACTTAGCTCTATTTGCAATGGGGGGGCAGTTTAGTTCCACTTTTAACTTCTATATTTTATTCTGTAGCGATGTGCACATATAAAAATTTGCTTTTGCTATTTGCTTTGTTTTTTTTTTTTTTATTGGAGCAAAACATATGGTGTGACCAAAGCAAACGCCTGGGCTCCGGCCATGGTAGGTTTCCGTGCGAAGGGATTTGGAATAGCTGTCAGCCACTTCTCGCTGTATAATGTAGAATATTACACTGTTATCATTTTTCATAAGATGAGTCGTCTCACTGTTATAAATACATGTCTTTGTAAAAAATGATGTTTTAAGATAGAAGCGATAGAACCTCTCCAGTGGGCTGCATGCCAAAGGGGACGGGCTCGTTACTAGCAAAGGGCTCTCTTTCCCAATATGATGTCACTTTTATTCCCATTAAATACTTTATGAATTTGTTTATCCCTATGGATTCATATTTTTCATGGTCATAGTTAGGGTTGTCCCGATACCACTTTTTTAGGACCGAGTACAAGTACCGATACTTTTTTTCAAGTACTCGCCGATACCGATACTTTTTTATAATGTCACATGACAGTGGTTTTTTTTGTTTTGTTTTTTTAGGGGGGGGGGGGTTGTGAACGGTATCTGTGTGTGTTTTTTTTTTTTTTTTTTTTTTTTCATTTACATTTATTATTTTTTACAATAATATTTTCTTTTATTCTTTATTGCAATATGTGTGTTTTTTTTGTTTTTGTTTTTTTTTAATCGGCCCTGTTGGGGGGCTTTGGTGAGATATCAGGGGTCTTAACAGACCTCTGCTATCTCCCCTTTGAGACAGAGAAAGAGACCGAGGATAGAGATTCCCCAGTCCCTTTCTCTGCAGCCTCAGCTGCACTGAGAATGAATGGAGAGAAGACAGAGGCTCCTCTCCATTCATAAACTGACACATCGTAATCACAGGAGATTACAATGTTTCAGTTATGTGAATGGACAGAGTCAGCTGACTCTGTCCATTCACAAAGCGGAGAGGGACAGCAGAACGGAGGGGACAGAGAAGGAGAGGGACAGCAGAACGTCGGAACGGATGGGGACAGCGGAGGGGGACAGAGCAACGGAGGAGGACAGCAGAAGGGGACAGAGCAACGGAGGAGGACAGCAGAAGGGGACAGAGTAACGGAGGGGGACAGCGGAACGGAGGGGGACAGCGGAACGGAGGGGGACAGCGGAACGGAGGGGGACTGAGGAGGATGAGGTGACAGTCAGTGGTGATCGCGTGTGGGGGAGTTACAAGCACCGATCACCACTGTATGTCACTAAAGCAGCTGAAAGCCATGGGGGGAGAAGCTTGTAACTCCCCCACGCGCCGATCACCGCTGACAGTCCAGGTATCAGGGGAAGCATCGGGAGCATTTGCCCGAGTACAAGTACTTGGGCAAATGCTCGGTATTGGTGCCGATACCGATACTAGTATCGGTATGGGGACAACCCTAGTCATAGTGGACCTGTAGCTGATGCTAGTGCAGCCAAGTGCTTGGCTAAGAATGGAGTGAGAGAAACCCTGGCGGCAGCTGCTCTCTGTAGCTGCTGCCCTGCAGTGCTGAATTGAGCCATATCAGCAAGAGGAGGGAGCTGCTGAGACAGAAGGGTTCAATAGACTGAGTCAGGCAGCACTACACTGTGGGAACTGTAGTCCAGATGAGAGAGACTTTTGAACTGCACTCTCTGGTGTCCTCCTCCCTCTTTCTGGGTCCCCGGCTCCTCCACCCTCTCTCCCGTGTCCTTCTCCCTCTCTCCGGGTCCCCGGCTCCTCCACCCTCTCTCCCGTGTCCTTCCTCTCTCTAGGTCCCCGGCTCCTCCACCCTCTCTCCCGTGTCCTTCCTCTCTCTAGGTCCCCGGCTCCTCCACCCTCTCCCCTGTGTCCTTCTCCCTCTCTCTGGGTCCCCGGGTCCTCCGCCAGTCCCCCTCTATTCGTCCCAGACCTGTCAGGATGGAGTGCGGAGGAAGGAGCCGGTAAATCTGTCATTTACTGGCTCCTTCCTTTTCTGAATGCACTGACACATTGTTAACGGTGTTTACGATGCTTCAGTTTATGAATGGACAGGAGCCTCTGTCTCCTGTCCATTGATTTTCAGTGCAGCTGAGGCTGCAGAGAAAGAGACTGGGGAATGTCCTCAGTTCCTTTCCCTGTCTCAAAGGGGAGATTTCAGAGGTCTGTTTAGACCCCTGATATCTCACCAAAGCCCCCCCCCCCCAACAGGGCTAATAAAAAGAAAAAGAAGAAAATAAAACTAAAAAAAAAAGAATTGTAATAAATGTTAAATTGTAAAAATAATAAAAAATAAAATAAAAAAAAACACTGACACCGTCCATCCCCCCCCCCCCCAAAAAAAAAGAAAGTATTGTAAAAAAAATAACAAAAAATATATATAAATTGTAAAAAATAAAATTGTAAAAAAAAAAAAGTTGTAAAAAAAAAAAAAAAAAACTACTGACACATTTAGACCTTTATCAGTGCTGCATGTTAGTGCCACTGTCGCACAACATTAAAAAAAAAGTACTGGTAATCGGTATCAGCGAGTACATGACCAAATGTATTGGTACTTGTACTTGGTCTTTAAAAAAGTGGTATCGGTGCAACCCTACCTATTGATGGAAATACAGAAAACAGAAGGAAGTGCCAAACCAATGGTCAGAGAGTTTAGAGTTTTATGATATGATCAGTAAAAGAAAAACCAACACATTTTGGGATAGTCCTCATCAGACCCTAAAAAGTTACAGTTGTTCCAATGACAACTGTAAAATATTGGATTTTTCCATCACTTTCTATATTGGTGGCAATGACCACCAGGACAAACAGAGAGGGTACATCTACCCAATGGGGACACAGACAGGAATAGAACCCTAACAGGGGGTACTAACCCTTGCACACTCTATGGGAATTATATCATATTTTACTGTACATTATTGCATGCATCATAAGGATCCCAGTGAGCCACACTTTAGCAAGTAGTGGATAATTTTTACCAAAAAAAAAACACCTATGTGACTAAGGATCTATAGTTATTAGGAATGGACTTCTCAAAGATACCCCTTGTATTGGTCCATAGTTCCCCCCAGGGCAGGGGTCTCCAAACCGCGGCCCGGGGGCCAAATGCGGCCCTTTACTTGCCTTTATCCGGCCCTTGGGGTACTATTTATATCCCTGATATAAGACACTATTCTGCCCACTGACACCAACAATGGGGCATATTTCCTGCCCACTGACACCAACAATGGGGCATATTTCCTGCCCACTGACACCAACAATGGGGCATATTTCCTGCCCACTGACACCCACAATGGGGCATATTTCTCATCCGAATACCAAAGATAGGGCACTGTTTACTCTCACTGATGCCAGAAAAAATAATATTCCTGCTGGCCACAGTCTGACCCTCCCTAAGGTCTGAAGCACAGTAAAGTGGCCCTTTTTTTAGAAAGTTTGGAGACCTCAGCCCTAGGGCACCGGTATCAGTGGTTAAGAAATGAAAGCTACCCATGACAAAAATTTGGGTTTCATTCACCGCACTGCAAACACGAAAGCCGGGATTGCATCGCTTATTATGAATAATTAGAACAAATTTTCAGGCATTGTTGGTCACGTTGCCCAGTCTTTGCGTGGTGAGGTCAATTGCATGCTGCATTCAGCCGCTGTATTCTCTGACTGACTGTACTCATTTACAGTCTATTATGCAGAGGATTGGGAGGTGCGGCAATCCATTCCTCTCATTAGGAGTTTAGATCCACAATCTGTACTAGACGTTTACTAATTGGTGTGCGAGACAGCAGATAAAAGGCCTGGTTCTATTTCTTTTGTGTCCAGAATTTGCTTAGATAATGGGAGCCTTGCCAGAAAACCAAATACCGTAAGGCCTCAAACCCCCGAAATGCGCAAGTACAGGGATACCAGGAGGCCGCCGCGTTCCTTTTGGTGTTTTCTATTCATACATCACTGAAATTTTAAAGCTTGATTAAAGGGAACGTTGTGTCTTTTCAAGACTAACTACTAAGCCACCGTTCTGAACAAAATCATCATCATCATAACCCCTAAATTAGTCATCCATGGGGCAAATTGTTTCTATTTATGAACCAGCCAAAGTTTGAGCCATTGGTGGCCCTGCTGGCACCACTTTACCTGACCACCTTCGATCTACATATTAGAGGAGCCAGGTGGAATATTGTTGGCCAAACAGTGATTGCAGCCAATGAGATGCAGCCAGTGTTGGGGTATCCTGGCATCCATGGGTGCCAGGTGTCGGGATACAATACCCCACATAGACAGGTTCGTCCATTAATAGATTTCTCTCATTTAGCCCCACCGGGCTGAATGAGAGAAATCTAAGAGTGTATGGCTAGACTTTCTATCCAGTCCATCTACACTATATTGTCAAAAGTTTTATGACGCCTGCCTACACACATGAACTTTAATGGCCTCCCAGTCTTAGGCCTCATGTACACTGCTGCTGGTAAACGGACGTTTAGGAGCAGTTGGGCATTTTTTTAGCTGCCCCTGAACTCTCCTCTATGTTAACTTATCAGTACATGTACACAGGGTTGTTTATAGATGTTTCTAGGCAGTTGAGTTTAGAAGCATTTTTTGGAACACAAAAAAAATTAGTTCAGAGTGATGTTTAAAGGCATTTGAAATGCTACATGCCTGTAAGGCCCCTTTCACACTGAGGCGGTTTGCAGGCGCTAAAAATACCGCCTACAAACCGCCCCTAAACAGCCTCCGCTGTTTGTTCAGTGTGAAAGCCCGAGGGCTTTCACACTGAAGCGGTGCGCTGGCAGGACGGTGAAAAAAGTCCTGCAAACCACTTCTTTGGAGCGGTGAAGGAGCAGTGTATTCACCGCTCCTAAACAGCTCCTGCCCATTGAAATCAATTGGACAGCGCGGCTATACCGCGGCAATACCGCGGCTTTAGCCGCGCTGTACGAGTGATTTTAACCCTTTTTCGGCCGCCAGCGGGGGTTAAAACCGCACCGCTAGCGGCCGAATACAGCTACAAGAACGACGGTACAGCAGCGCTAAAAATAGCGCTGTTGTACCGCCGCCGCCCCCACCGCCCCAGTGTGAAAGGGGCCTAACAGCCTGTAAACGCTGCTAAACACGGTAACTCACATTTAGCAGCGTTTCGTTTTCAGACGATTTTCATTTTAACAAAGGAAAAAAACGCTTGTAGACGCAAATGCGGCTAAACGCAGCATGTAAACATGGCTAAACGGACGTTTTTAGATGCCGGTTTCTAGCGGTCAAGTTTAAATCGTTCAGGAGAGGTTAAACAACGTCCTGTGTACATGAAGCCTTAGTCTGTAGGATTGAAAATTGAGTTGGCCCACCCTTTTGCAGCTATAACAGCTTCAACTCTTCTGGGAAGGCCATCCACAAGGTTTAGGAGTGTGTCTATGGGAATGTTTGACCATTCTTCCAGGAGCGCATTTGTGAGGTCAGGCACTGATGTTAGATGAGAAGGCCTGGCTCTCAGTCTCCACTCTAATTCATCCCAAAGGTGTTGAGGTCAGAACTCTGTGCAGGCCAATGAAGTTCCTCCACCCCAAACTCGCTCATCAATGTCTTTATGGACCTTGCTTTGAGCACTGGTCCAAATCATTTGGTGGAGGCAGGATTATGGTGTGGGTATGTTTTTCACGGGTTGAGCTTGTCCCACTTAGTTCCAGTGGAGGGAACACTTATGCCGCATACACACGGTCAGAATTTCGGCCCGCAAAAGACAGATGAGATTTTTTCGTCTGAAAATGTGACCGTGTGTCTTTTGCTGGCGGAATTCCAGGCAGCAAAAGATTGAGAGCGTGCTCTCAATTTTTCGGTCGGGAAAAGTTCCTATTCAAAAATGCGATAGTCTGTGGCAATTCCGACGTGCAGAATCCCTACGCATGCTCGGAAACAATTCGACGCATTCTCGGAAGCATTGAACGTAATTTTCTCGGCTCGTCGTAGTGTTGTACGTCACCGCGTTCTTTAAGGTCGTAATTTCAGCGAACTTTTTCAGGACCGTGTGTATGCAAGGCAAACTTAAGCGGAATCCTGTAGGAAAAGCCGTCATATCTTTTTCCGACAAGAAAACCGATCGTGTGTATGCGGCATAAAGGTGTCGGCATACCAAGACATTTTGGACAATTTCTTGCTCACAACTTTGTGGAAACAGTTTGGGGATGTCCCCTTCCTGTTCCACCATGGCCGCGCACCAGTGCACAAAGCAAGGTCCATAAAGACATTCATGAATGAGTTTGGGGTGGAGGAACTTAACTGACCTGCACAGAGTCCTGACCTCAACCCGATAGAACACCTTTTGGATGAATTAGAGCGGAGACTGCGAGCCAGGCCTTCTCGTCCAACATCAGTGCCTGACCTCACAAATGCGCTTCTGGAAGAATGGTCAAACATTCCCATAGACACACTCCTAAACCTTGTGGACAGCCTTCCCAGTAGCGTTGAAGCTGTTATAGCTGCAAAGGGTGGGTCAACTCAATATGGAACCCTACAGACTGAGACTGGGATGACATTAAAGTTCATGTGCGTGTAAAGGCAGGCGCCCCAATACTTTTGTCAGTATAGCGTATTATAAACCCATACAGTTTTATAGCCCTGTGAAAGGGGTATTCCCTGAAACGCGTTGCCTATTTTATCCCATGTCAGATAATTAAAACCAGCTTGTACTGTATGACTATTAGTATGGTGCTTTTTATTGCCTGTTTTAACATTTGCATTCAACTCAAGGTGCTCCTCTTTGGTGAGTTTTGCTTGAGGAGAACAACCTATTCAATACCAGAGAGCTGTAGAAACTGAATTTATCTTGAAAAGAAGTGGCTTAAAATACTAGCATCTCCCCACCCCTACAATTTTAGGTTTGTGCTGGCCTTATTGCCTGGGATACAAAGGGAAGTGATGTATAATGAGGGAGGGGGCTGTACTAGGGAATCCATTTTTTTCCTCAGTGTTGAGGTCCAGCTCAGTGTTGAGGTCCAGCTCAGTGTTGAGGTCCAGCTCAGTGTTGAGGTCCAGCTCAGTGTTGAGGTCCAGCTCAGTGTTGAGGTCCAGCTCAGTGTTGAGGTCCAGCTCAGTGCTGAGGTCTAGCTCAATGCTGAGGTCCAGCTCAATGTTGAGGTCCAGCTCAATGTTGAGGTCCAGCTCAATGTTGAGGTCTAGCTCAATGCGGAGGTCTAGCTCAATGCGGAGGTCTAGCTCAATGCGGAGGTCCAGCTCAATGCGGAGGTCCAGCTCAATGCGGAGGTCCAGCTCAATGCGGAGGTCCAGCTCAATGCGGAGGTCCAGCTCAATGCGGAGGTCCAGCTCAATGCGGAGGTCCAGCTCAATGCGGAGGTCCAGCTCAATACGGAGCTCTAGCTCAATGCGGAGCTCTAGCTCAATGCGGAGCTCTAGCTCAATGCGGAGCTCTAGCTCAATGCGGAGGTCTAGCTCAATGCGGAGGTCTAGCTCAATGCGGAGGTCTAGCTCAATGCGGAGGTCTAGCTCAATGCGGAGGTCTAGCTCAATGCGGAGGTCTAGCTCAATGTTGCTTGCTGTTCTAAAAAACAGATGTTTGTCTACTAGAAAGAACTCTGAAGAACTCTTTTACTGAAATGATAGTCGCTTATTTCAGATTTCCTGACTAGCTTCTCAGACGTTCCTTTGAGGAAACAAATGTATTAATGCAAGTCGCTTGAGTGCGAGCCTCCAAGTAAATCCGAGGGCAGGAGGCCAGAAGCTTCCTTTGTGGCAGTAAGGCGGAGGAATTGGCTCATTAGTAGTCGTATTAATTGTCTTGATTTGTGAAACGGGAACATTATGACTGTCCTCAGGACTCCAAACCATACAGCATGTCGTGTCTATGGAGTAGAAATAATTTGTGTATATCTCCTTCTTAGAATAGTACCAATCTCTGCATATGCAAAATGAAACGATTGCAAGATGTTTCCAGGAATTAACAAACTGTAATGTATTTAATCGGAAAAGCAGACACAGATCTAGATACCAGAGACAGGCTTTTTTTATAACTGAAAACTATGGAATTAATATACTATTACTGGGTTTATTCTGTAGATCCACCGTTTTCAACCTCTTTACCCTAGAGCAGGGGTGTCCAAACTTTTTTCAAAGAGGGCCAGATTTGATGAAGTGAACATGCATGAGGGCCGAACTTTTTTCCCTGACATTCTTTGAACAATTAAAATTCGGTGTGTGTTCCTCCGAGCACTAATAGATATTTATCTTTTAGTGGCCCCAACGAATCCCCAACTGCTGCTCAGGACTAAGGATGAGCTTGGGCGTGTTATTTGGATATACCGTATTTATAGGCGTATAATGCTCACCTTCACTTTAAGAGGGAAGTTTCAGGAAAAAAATGTAATGTGTTTTAAATAAAGAACTGTGAAGCAAAATAAGGGTCAGTGCCCATCAGTGCAGCCTAATCAGTGCCTATCTGCAGTCTCACCATTGCCATGAACGCAGCCTTACCATTGCCATGTACGCAGCCTTACCATTGCCATGTACGCAGCCTTACCATTGCCATGTACGCAGCCTTACCATTGCCATGTACGCAGCCTTACCATTGCCATGTACGCAGCCTTACCATTGCCATGTACGCAGCCTTACCATTGCCATGTATGCAGCTTTACCATTGCCATGAATGCATCCTTACCATTGCCATGAATGCATCCTTACCATTGCCATGAATGCAGCCTTACCATTGCCATGAATGCATCCTTATCATTGCCATGTATGCATCCTTACCATTGCCATGTATGCAGCCTTACCATTGCCATGAATGCAGCCTCACCATTGCGATAAATGCAGGATCACCATTGCCATGAATTCAGTCTCACCATTGCCATGAATGTAGCCTCACCATTGACGTGAATGCAGCCTCAAATGCAGCCTCGCCATTGCCATGAATGCAGCCTCGCCATTGCCTTGAATGCAGCCTCGCCATTGCCATGAATGCAGCCTCGCCATTGCCATGAATGCAGCCTTGCCATTGCCATGAATGCAGCATCGCCATTGCCATGAATGCAGCCTCACAAGCAGCCTCAAATGCAGCCTCACCATTGCCATGAATGCAGCCTCACCATTGCCATGAATGCAGCCTCGCCATTGCCATGAATGCAGCATCGCCATTGCCATGAATGCAGCCTCACATGCAGCCTCAAATGCAGCCTCACCATTGCCAAGAATGCAGCCTCACCATTGCCAAGAATGCAGCCTCACCATTGCCAAGAATGCAGCCTCACCATTGCCATGAATGCAGCCTCACCATTGCCATGAATGCAGCCTCAAATGCAGCCTCGCCTTTACCATGAATGCAGCCTCGCCTTTACCATGAATGCAGCCTCGCCATTGCCATGAATGCAGCATCGCCATTGCCATGAATGCAGCCTCACATGCAGCCTCAAATGCAGCCTCACCATTGCCAAGAATGCAGCCTCACCATTGCCATAAATGCAGCCTTACTATTGCCATGAATGCAGCTCCCCTTTATATCAGGGTCCCCAGGGAGCACCCTCCTTACATCAAGGTCCCCAGAGGGCCCCTCTTTACATCAGGGTCCCCATAGAGCCCCTCTTTACATCAAGGTCCCCAGAGGGCCCCTCTTTACATCTGGGTCCCCAGAGGGCCCCTCCTTACATCTGGGTCCCCAGAGGGCCCCTCCTTACATCTGGGTCCCCAGAGGGCCCCTCCTTACATCTGGGTCCCCAGAGGGCCCCTCTTTACATCGGGGTCCCCAGAGAGCCCCTCTTTACATCGGGTCCCCAGAGAGCCCCTCTTTACATCGGGGTCCCCAGAGAGCCCCTCCTTACATCAGGGTCCCCAGACAGCCATCCACCCCCCCTTCCAGAGGTTCCCCTGTACCTGGCTGGTCTCCGCTGTCTGTGTGCCTCCAACCTCTAGTGCATCTCTGTACCCCCCACCTGGGGGAGGTGGGAGGCGGCGATCGGCAGCTGTATGGTGCCCGCAAGCCGCGGGATCTCCCTGGGGCTTGTAGTTCTCTCCCCAAATGTATACAGTGGAGAGGGGAGGGGTCTCTGACCCGGCCATGTATGGACAAGAGTGTAAAAGCAGAATGACACACTGAAGAGTGAAGCCGATACATGCCCGGGTCAGAGGTAGGGTTGCCACCTGTCCAGGATTCACCCGGACAGTTCGGGTTTGGAATCATGTGTCCGGGTTTCAAACTGCCTGAAACCCGGACACATTATTCAGACTGGACTATGGCTTCCCAGTGGGGTTGCTGGCTGCAGTTGTCGATACTGAGAGTGTCTGTTACACTCTCTTTCGCACTGCACAAAGCCAGCACTAACAATTCCCCCTACCACTCACACACAGATTGGAGAGGAGAGAGGGCTTGATCTATTCCTCTTCCTCCCACCCCTACCCCTTTGTGTCTGCCCACACTCCAATCCCCATGCTGTGCATCAGAAAAGCAAAGTGGGGGCCAGAAATTTGAAGTCCAGCAGCCTCAGATACATCTGGATGAGAGGTGCTGACTGCCAAGGGGTGAGTGAGCTCACCATCCATCCCTGTCTGTGACTGAAATCTTCCCCCTTCACTCTCCTGCCTCTGAATGCGTACACTAAAGAAAATGGAGGGTTCTCAGAGCACCCCTTACATCAGAGTTCCCCTTTACACCAGAAGCCACAGTGTTCCCCCTTACATCAGCTTCCTCTCCATGCATCAGAGTTCTCAGTGTTTCCCCTTAAATCAGGGTTCCCAGAGCATCCCTTATGTCAGAGTCCCCAGAGTTCTCCCTTACAGTGTAAGATAACTCTGCAAGTGGATTCAGATTTGAAAGGGGAACTCTGTGGACTGATGTAAAAGGGGACTCTTGTGATTAACTTCATATGATTAGAAATGTTCTTTAATTGCAAAATATATGTATAGTTTATACTATAAAAAAAAAAAAAATTCTGTGCACCGCTAAAGTGTTCGGGTTTGACTAGAAGAAAAGGTGACAGCCCTAGTCAGAGGCCCCTCCCCTTTCCATTGTATATATTCGGAGAGAGAACTACAAGCCCCAGGGGAGATCCCGCGGCTCGTGGGCACCATACAGCTGCCGATCCCCGCCTCCAACCTCCTCCCACTGCATACTAAAACAAACAGTCAGAGGTGCAGGGGGAGAAGCCGGGTTTGGGGGGCCCACAGTGGCAGAACGGCAGGGCCCAGTCGCAAGTGCGACTACTGCGACCCTGAAAGTTCCGCCACTGCACATCGCAGTGCGAACTGCAAATTCGGACAGGAATCGGATCACACCCAATGCGATCCGATTCTGATGCGAGACAAAAAAAAAGGGGTCCTGTGCGGGTTTGGTCCGAATGCGATGCAAATTCAGCCATACTAGCTGTATGGGTGAAATCGCACGGATATCGCATGTGGTTTGCGCTGCAGTGCGGTGGGAATCGGATCTGATGTCTGAGATCGCACCAGTGGGAACCGGCCCTTAAAAAAAAAGATTTTCTTTCTGCATTAGTTTCTCTTTAAAAGCAACTCTGATTGATTGGAGTGTAATTCTATTAGAAGAGATACTGGAACCGCAAAACAAGAAAATGGAGAGCTGGAACATCACCGAAAAGCTATAATTGCAGCCTCAGGAACAGAACATTGCCCGCTCTACAAATCGAATGTAGGCCGGAGTGTTTTGTTGCTTTTCCTCTCCTTTTTCAGGAAAATTATCTAATTTGTGTAATTATTAATTTTATCCATAATTTTCTGTTTTTTTCAGTAATGTGCTCTAAAAGTTTATTTTTATTCATTAGAAGCCTTTAGATGGAGGGACATAAAATGTGAGATGGGATCAAAATAAGGTAAAGGATCCTAAACCATGCAAAACTTTAAAAAAAATATACAAAAAATACACTTTAAAGCAGAACTTCAGTCATTTTTTTCATCTTTCCATTTATTAAATCTTCTGCCCTCCTTTTCCTTGGATAGTAAAACATTTTTTTTCTGCCAATAAATACCTTATGTAGCCCACTTACTCTTTTTTGTCTGGTCATTGGCCTAGGCTTATGACATCATTCTCTCTCTCTCTCTCTCTCTCTCTCTCTCTCTCTCTCTCTCTCTCTCTCTCTCTCTCTCTCATGAGCGTTTGCCAGGAAGGGAGGAGGGATGAGTCATAAGAGAGCCAATCAGAGCTGGAGGTGTGCCTCTGTGTGTCTGTGTAAATCCAGGAAGTGAACAGGCAGCAGCTTCAGCTGCCCACAGTTAAAATGGCTGCAGCCAGACTCAGTGGAGGGAGATTTCTGCAGCATATTTGGCAAGTACAGAATCGCAGTATATATAAAATAATATGCAAAGTGGTTGGAGGGAAGCTTCAGAATGGCAAAGATGTTTTTATTACAAATTATGTGAGCAGACTGCAGTTCCTCTTTAAAGGATATGTCAACCCTGACTTCTCTCGTTTTGGTCCCTTTTTGGGTCTGTTAAATGTATCATTGAAAGTCTTTTGTTGCACCTCCTATTTTATAAGTAAAATAAAAATACCAAGCGATCTTACCAGAAATTTTGTGAGCTTCCAGTGCTGACTGTTGCATTGTGCTCAGCTACCTCTGGAGACTACAGAACTATTCCTTTCTGCTATGTAGACTAGGAGATGGGTGGAGTTCCATAGACCCCTTTTTGTTTCTGCTGTACTGATATAGAAGGGTGAGGGAGCGTTGTCCTCCTAGGACAGGAAGAATAACCAGGTGAAAAGAAAAAATGAAGAAAAACCTGAAAAAAAAAGAAAACTAATGCAGCCTCCTCATCTAAGGACTGGTAAGCTGCTGTATGTTAAATGTTTGTTTTTGGGTTTAGATACGTAGAGAAGTAAGGCTTTTGAAGAAAACAAACATTATACTTGCCTAGGTGGATGCAGCATCGATCCGATGCTGCATCTGTCCCCCCCCGCCGGCTCTGCAGTGAGAACTGAGCGATCAAACCTTGCTGATTGCTCGGTTCTCCCCATCCGCTCTGAGCAGAGAGCTGTGACTGTCAGTCTTCCACTTTCTGCTCTCCCCTCCAGCGCTCACTGGAGCGCTGGGCTGTGGAGGGGGCGGGAGGGGCTGGCTCAGGCGCTCAGCAGATTGCTGAGAGGCTGAGCCAGGTGCCCATATGGTCGGGATCTTTTCCAGAGCCTGGACCTCTGGCCTGGGCTCTGTGATGTCAGCCAACAGTGGGATTCAGCCCGCTGTCTGCTTAAGATGGATCACAGGAGTGCAGAACGAACTGCACTCCTGTGATCCACAGAAGTACAGCCAAAAAATGGTTTGGCTGTACTCCTCCTTTTACAGGGTATGAAATTAAAAATGAAAAGGTGAACGAACTCTAAATATTCTGGCCAACCCTCCTGACCTGGTTCATATAGTGGCCGTGATGCCCCATGCCACCAAGATCATAGCTCCCAACTGTCCCTGATTTCGAGGGACTCTCCATGATTTGGAGCAATGTCCCTCTGTCCCTCATTCCTCCTCATTTGTCCCTCATTTTGGTCTGATCCATATAGATGTATATAAAATGCACTTTTTATCTATCAAAAAGGGTTTTCCAGCACTAAACCTTTTTATCTGGTTTCTGAATTGCTGCATTTGTAAATTCCAAAAGCCAATATAAAGGAATAGTAATGGTAAAAAAAAAGCACTTGTGGGTTTAACCAATCTTGTTTTTTGTACAATTCCCCTTTAGGGGGCGTGGCAAGGGGGTGTGTCAAATGTCTGCATACTTTTTCTGATAGGTGTCCCTCATTCCCATCTCAAAAAGTTGAGAGGTGTGCCAACATAGTGGTCCGTACACTGCACACCTCAATACACAGTCCTGGAGTATCCACCAAAATGAATGCAATGGCAACCGCTCATTGGTCAAGAAGAAGAAGAAAGAAGAAGAACATTGTCATGTGACTCTGCTGACAATTAAGCGCTTGCCATTGCTAGTATTTTGATAGATGCTCACTCTGGGAGTCTGGGGAGTTGTATGGTGGGCAGTCCACTACACCGGCAGCATGAGGCATCAGAGGGGTGGTCTGGATGTTTTGGTTCACTTTTGGTGAAAGGTGAACTTAACCTTTTGAAGAAATGGTAATAAAAGCCAATCAGAAGTTGTAAGCGTCTCCCTTATCCAAAACAATGGAAAATGTTTTTGGATGGCATTCTACTTGAACTGTGGAACCTCAACCTATAGACTCACCGGTCACTTTATTAGGTACACCTTGTTAGTACCAGGTTAGACCCCCTTTTTTTGCCTTCAGAACTGCCTTCATTCTTCGTGGCATAGTTTCAACAAGGTGTTGGAAACATTTCTCAGAGATTTTGGTAAATAGTGACATGATAGCATCACACATCACATCCATGATTCAAATCTCCCATTCCACCACTTTCCAAAGGTGCTCTATTGGATGAGATGTGGTGAGTGTGGAGGGCATTGGAGTACAGGGACCTCATTGTCCAGTGGTGAGATGATTGGAGCTTTGTGACATGGTGCATTATCCTGCTGGAAGGAGCCATCAGAAGATGGAGACACTGTAGTCCATGGAGGGATGGACATGGTCCGCAACAATACTCGGGTAGGCCGTGGCGTTTCAACAATACCTAATTGGTACTAAGGGGTCCAAAGTGTGCCAAGAAAATATCCTCCATACCATTACACCACCACCACCAGCCTGAATTGGTGATACAAGGCAGGTACATTGGCATCCCTATGAACCCGTGTAATAACCTCATGGCTGGCTGTAAGAGGGCTAATGTAAGTCGTGTACGGCACCTCCTGCATGTGTATACTCTGCTACTGGGATCCTATGAATGCTCTTGGCAAACACTTATCACAGCATTTATGCCCCTTCTTCAGTCAAATGATCTCACCAATTGTTATTCAGAAACAAAGGTGTTTGTGGCTTCAGGTGTTATCTTGTGGACGATCGTGCCGATCTACTCCCAGATGTTATTAGGCCTATTTGGGTATCATCCATCTCTGTGGAGACCAGAGCTTCAAGAGTTGGCAAGCAGATAAACAAAGTGTGTAAATCTGGGTACTGGATGCAAACTGCTCGAACGACCTTGTGATGGCAAAACAAGGAGGGAAGCTGTCATTGCTGACTTGTTTTCAAGTTGCAAGCTTCGGGGCTGATGTTCCGATCCTGGCTTCATACTTGGCAACCCATCTACAGTGCCTTGCAAAAGTATTCACCCCCCTTGGCATTCTTCGTGTTTTGTTGCCTCACAACCTGGAATTAACATGGATTGTTTGAGGATTTGCATCATTTAATTTACAGAACATGTCCACAACTTTTGAAGATTTTTTTTTTTTTTATTGTGAAGCAAACAACAAATAGGACAAAATAACAGAAAAAGTCAATGTGCATAATTATTCACCCCCCTAAAGTCAATACTTTGTAGAGCCAACTTTTGCGGCTATCACAGCTCCAAGTCACTTTGGATAAGTCTCTATGAGCTTGCCACATCTTATCACTGAGATTTTTGCCCATTCCTCCTTGCAAAACTGCTCCAGCTTCTTCAAGTTGGATGGTCTGAGCTTGTGAACAGCAATCCTTAAGTCTGACCACAGATTTTCTATTGGATTGAGGTCTGGGCTTTGACTATTCCATTCCAGCACATTTCCATGTTTCCCCTTTAACCACTCAAGTGTTGCTTTAGCAGTGTGTTTGTGGTCATTGTCCAGCTAGAAGTTGAACCTCCGTCCTAACCTCAAATCACACACAGAGTGCTACAGGTTTTGCTCAAGAATATCCCTGTATTTAGCACCATCCATCTTTCCCTCAACTCTGACCAGTTTCCCAGTCCCAACTGATGAAAAACATCCCCACAGCATGATGCTGCCACCACTATGTGGTCACTGTGGGGATGGTGTTCTTTGAGTGATGTGATGTGTTGGGTTTGCGCCAGACATTGCGTTTTCTTTGGCCAAAAAGTTAAATTTTAGTCTCATCAGACCAGAGCACCTTCCTCCATACATTTTGGGAGTCTCCCACGTGCCTTTTCGCAAACTCAAAATGTGCCATTTTGTTTTTTGCTGAAAGTAATGACTTTCTTCTGGCCACTCTGCCATAAAGCTCAACTCTATGGAGCGTACGGATTATTGTCGTCCTATGTACAGATACTCCAGTCTCTGCTGTGGAACTCTGCAGCTCCTCCAGGGTTACCTTAGGTCTCTGTGCTGCCTCTCTGATTAATGCCCTCCTTGCCCGGTCCGTGGGTTTTGGTGTGCGGCCGTCAATTGGCAGGTTTGCTGTTGTGCCATGTTCTTTCCATTTGGTTATGATAGATTTGATGGTGCTCCTAGGGATCATCAAAGATTTGGATATTTTTTTGTATAACCTAACCCTGACTTGTACTTCTCAACAACATTGTCCCTTACTTGTTTGGAGAGTTCCTTGGTCTTCATGGCAGTGTTTGGTTAGTGGTGCCTCTTGCTGAGGTGTTGCAGCCTCTGGGGCCTTTCAAAAAGGTGTGTCTATGTAATGACAGATCATGTGACACTTAGATTACACACAGGTGGACATCATTTCACTAATTATGTGACTTCTGAAGGTAATTGGTGGCACCAGAGCTTTTTATGGGCTTCATAACAAAGGGGGTGAATACATACGCACATGCCAATTATCAGTTTTTCATTTCTGAAAAATAGTTTTATGTTTTTATTTTTCTAATTTTACCTCACCAACTTAGACGATTGTGTTCTGATCCATCACATATAATTCACATTAAAAAAAACATTGAACCAAAGGCTGTAATGTAACAAAATGGGTAAAAAGCCAAGGGGAGTGAATACTTTTTGCAAGGCACTGTAGCTGGTGCATCAATTGATTCATTGTCTCTGGTGATTATCTGTCATTGTTGTATAGTAATACAGAGGTTACGTGTTGCTAGCTAACAAGCAACAAACTCAGTGTTCAAAACTTTCCATAATACTTAACATATTTTTTTTAAATTGTGACATGATTAAAAAACAAACAAACTCTCAACCCCCTGTTGATTTGGAGGCATACTAAATGAAATTGACACATAGAGCAAGTCACTTTAGTGTTGCTGGTTAGTGAAGAAGTTCTCAACACCCCTTTCACTGATGGTTGATGAAGAACCCTTTTTTAACTAGTGGTCAGTGTGGAAGGACATCTTTCATTGGCGGTCAGTGTGGAAGGACATCTCTAATTGGTGGTCAGTGTGGAAGGACCCCTTTAATTGGTGGTCAGTGTGGAAGGACAGCTTTAACTGGTGGTCAGTGTGGAAGGACAGCTTTAACTGGTGGTCAGTGTGGAAGGACCCCTTTTACTGGTGGTCAGTGTGGAAGGACCCCTTTAATTGGTGGTCAGTGTGGAAGGACCCCTTTAATTGGTGGTCAGTGTGCAAGAACCACTTTAATTGGTGGTCAGTGTGGAAGGACATCTTTCACTAGTGGTCAGTGTGGAAGGACCCCTTTCACTGGTGGTCAGTGTGGAAGGACCCCTTTCACTGGTGGTCAGTGTGGAAGGACCCCTTTCACTGGTGGTCAGTGTGGAAGGACATCTTTAATTGATGGTCAGTGTGGAAAGACCCCTTTAATTGGTGGTCAGTGTGGAAGGACCCCTTTTAATTGGTGGTCAGTGTGAAAGGACCCCTTTAATTGGTGGTCAGTGTGGAAGGACCCCTTTAATTGGTGGTCAGTGTGGAAGGACAGCTTTAACTGGTGGTCAGTGTGGAAGGACAGCTTTAACTGGTGGTCAGTGTGGAAGGACCCCTTTTACTGGTGGTCAGTGTGGAAGGACCCCTTTCACTGGTGGTCAGTGTGGAAGGACCCTTTTCACTGGTGGTCAGTGTGGAAGGACATGTTTCATTGGCGGTCAGTTTGGAAGGACCCCTTTCACTGGTGGTCAGTGTGGAAAGACCCCTTTAATTGGTGGTCAGTGTGGAAGGACCCCTTTAATTGGTGGTCAGTGTGCAAGAACCACTTTAATTGGTGGTCAGTGTGGAAGGACCACTTTAATTGGTGGTCAGTGTGGAAGGACCACTTTAATTGGTGGTCAGTGTGGAAGGACAGCTTTCACTGGCGGTCAGTGTGGAAGGACCCCTTTCACTGGTGGTCAGTGTGTAAGGACATCTTTAATTGGTGGTCAGTGTGGAAGGACATCTTTAATTGGTGGTCAGTGTGGAAGGACCCCTTTCATTGGCGGTCAGTGAGAAGAAAGCCCCTAAACAGAAGGTGTTTTTTTGTGTGTTTTTAGTATTGACAAGTAGGCTTTTTTTAATTTTTATAGCAGAAGGGTATCTCCTTTCTGCCATAAATGCTTCTCTCTGTCTGACAGCATTTTATTTTTCTAGAAAGACACTGAGCTGCGCATGTGCAGCTCAGTCTACAGTCTCCACATTTTTTTTTTTTTTTTTCTGACTAACTCCTAAATTCAGAACCTTGTGGAAGAATGGAAGAAGGAAGTATTGATGACAAGTGGAAATGTTGGCATTCCATCCCTGGAGGGGGCGGTTTGCAAGGTATGTGTGCCTCATTGTGCAAATATGCTGTGCATACCTACACATTATAGCAAAAGTTCCTGCGGGCCGCATACATTTGCGTGGTATAGTTCTTTGTTAAATGGTTGGTAACCGGTCCCACACCACTGACTCTGCCAAGCAACGTTGGTATCAAACTTTGTAGGCAATCTCAAGGCACAAGATACGTCCAACAATGCTCAAGGACCCTGGGGTTCCTCAGACATTAGAAAGACTTTTCATTCCATCTTTTCACTTCTGCAGTAACATGTTTTATGTTATTTTGTCGCCTCTCTTACTTTGAAGTCCTCACAATCATGCGTTTTGGATGCGTTTTACAATGCGTTTAAAGAGTGTTTGTTTTTTTATGGCGTTAGGTCCGATCACATTCTCAATCAGAAATGGTTACCCAGCATGCACCTCTCCAAAGATATTCCAGGAAGTGATGTTGAGAGAGACCGGGATGGGCAGGGATTTGGCAGGGTTTTGTAGTCCAGCAAACATGGTTGAAAACGCTGGTGTCTTCAGCAGCCAGGGAGCAGCAACGCAGCTGCGTTTCAACACCCGAAAAGTCTCTACTTATAAAGGTATGCTAGTTTATACCAGTGGACTCCAAACTGCAGCCTGCGGGCCGGATGTGGCCCTTTGCTTGCCTTTATCCGACCCTTAGGGCCCTGTTACCTTCACTGATGCCAGGCACTATTCCTCCCACTGACCCAAACGATGAGGCACCATGCCTTCCACTGAAACCAACAGCACAGAGGGAGATGATTCCTCTATTCCTTACACTGATACCAATGAAGGAGCATTATTCCTTCCACTGTCACCAACAATGGGGTACTATTCCTCCCACTGACAAGATAAGGCATCATGCCTTCCACTGCCACCAACATTGGGGTACTATTCCTCCCACTGATACCAATGAATGGGGCACTAATCCTTCCACTGACACCAACAATGGGGTACCAGCTCTCCCACTGACATCAACAATGGAGCACTATTCCTCCCACCAATACCAGCAATACCAATGAGGAGGCACTATTCCTCCTACCTGAGCAAAGGTGCTATGTAATGTTTTTATTTTTTTTACTTTTTTACTCCCACCAAGCCTCAAGCATTGTTTACTCCCACTGACACTGGGGGCATTTTCTACTCCCAATGGCCACAATCCAGCCCCACAAAGTCTGATGGACAACAAACTAGCCCTTTTATTTGGAAAATTTGGAGACCCCTGGCTTATATAAATGAAAGGGCATACCAGCCTAGCACATTACCTTTTATATGCCCTTTATTGATAGAATTAAGAATTAAATGTTATACTCACAAATCAATATGTAAAGCTCATCAATATAATCTAATAGCAGGTACACCAGAACCACTGCACCAACTTCTTATTACGGGAAGAAGCCATGCATGTTTTCAAAGGCTAATGTGTTGCAAATGGAGTCCCCTCTTCTTCAGAGCCAAAAAGGTCTTGGCTCTCTATGGTTCATATATTGGGTTGTGAGTATAACCCTTGCTTTTATCTCTATCAATTAATGGCATATGACAGCTAATGTGCTAGGCTGGTGCCCCCTTTCTTTTGTTTTTAGAGTGAGCAGTGCATTGTGACTACCTCAGTCTTGAGAAGGTAGCAAAGCGTGGTGGTCATTCAAGAGTTTGCAGTGGAGCAGAAACGGAGAGAGTCAATTAACTTTGAGCCCCACGCTTGAGCACAACAGTGTTTGTTTTTTTCATTATTGGTTCATATAAATGACTCTGGTGACAGGGCCCCTTTAAGCTGTCACTAGCAGAGTTACAGTGGCTAATAGGTCTCATTATTTCATTGCAGTTAGGCCACTTACAAATGGGCATCATCAGTGTGGCCGAACCAGTCAGTCAAGGTCGTTTTCAACTTGTCTCAGCTGCCTGGCAATAACCCCATACCCACTGTCTCTGCTGCAAGGCTTCGCATAGCGTCTGCGGACGTGCCCCAAACAAGTGAATGGTGCCGAGTCAAAAAAGTGCTGCAGCTGCGTGTAAAATTTCTCTTCTTCAAACAGGCTTATGGGAGGGCGGATTTACAGCCCCTGAGCACCTGCTAACCATGGGCCAGGTGCTGCTGTAAAAGTTATCCATGGTGGATCAAGATTCGATGTGAAATGGGCCTTCGCAAATTTTTTGGTTGCTGGCCATAGTGGGCATGACTATGGTAAGACCGATGTAAACTGCCTATACCTATAATACCTTAGACCTACTTCAACTATCAATAACCAGACGACACCCATTTTGGAGTAAATTGCCCGCACCGGCCATTTTATTAACATTTAACCATAACATTTATTTTACAAACAATCCTTTCACAGATACGTTGTAATCGTGTTGAGGATCATTGAAGGCACTGACCAAATTTTCTTTGTATCAGCGTGGCCACACAAGGTCCCCAGTCACTGCACGCCGACTCGAGGACCATACCACTCTGCACCTTCCCACGCTGATACCCATCTCCCAATGCCAGTTAAACCTCAGTTAACTGGCATCAACCGAGGATCCCATACCATAATGGTTCCCTGCTTATGCCATATTGATCTTACTTTCGAATGCCTCCAAAGATCCCAAACCGCTACCCCTTACCCCAATAACCGACATACATACAGTCAAACCAAATTATTAGGGCGGGAGGATGGGAGCTCCTTCTTCCTCCAGAGACCTCTGACTGACCCCCCCCCCCAATAAGCTTTCTAAGGTAACCCCCTACCCTGGCCAGCTACACTCCCCCAAATTTAACCCCTGTAAATGCTGTTTTGCCCTGCTACCCTGTCATGCCAGCCCTGCGCCTAAGCCTGCATCTTGCCACGGGTTTCTCTTTCATGGCGGGGAGAACTCGCTGTATGCGTGCGTACTCACAGATTGCAAAGTTTTGACAGTCTGTAGTCTTTACTGACCGCTTTGAACTTTGCTGAGTTCACCTGTTCGCTCTATAAACTTTCTGAAATCATTTAAGAATTTTACAAGACTTCATTCTGCCACGGATAACTGTGTACGATGATAAAATTCCGTATTGCCGCGTGGAATGTAAAAGCAATCTTCATCAGCAATAAATCCGCTCTCTATTCTGGCCTTTGTGCACACTTCTGACTGTTACTCCCACAAACCTGAACATGCTGAATACTTATTTTTAGCCCTGAAGTTTCTGCCATGATGCTGGCAGATATTATCAAAAAAGCTGAACTGGGCCGAAATTAACTATTCCTTATAACGGATTATGCTGTTGTGTTTAAAGGGAAACTGGGTGTTTTTTTTTTTTTCAGGGAGTTATAAGGCTTACCTGAAAGTAAAGTTTTTTTACTCCAATCTCATCTTTACTTGCTGGACCATATTTCCACTGTTACATCATATATATAGGTATATAGGTTTTGCCTTTGATGGCGGTTTGTCATTTGCCACTTTGACTTAAGACCAGCCATTCTCAACTTGGGTTTCTCCAAAGGTTGACAGCAGATCCTTGAGCAGTGGCTGATTGACCTCCCATCTGATGCATAGTTCCAGGTTCAACACCACTTGACAGGCTTTTTAGCTGTACGCAAGGGTAACATTCTGAACACTGACAGGGGGGCATTTTTCCTATTGACCATCAATGTAAGGGGCATTCTTCTTACGGACCACTAGTGTAAGGGGCATTCTTCTTACTGACCACTAGTGTATGGGGCATTCTTCTTACTGACCGCTAGTCTAGTGTAAGGGGCATTCTTCTTACTGACCACTAGTGTAAGGGGCATTCTTCTTACTGGCCTCCAATGTAAGGAGCATTCTTCCAAATGATCACCAATATAAGGGGCTTTCTTCCCACTGACTATCAATGTAAGGGGCAATCGTCTCACCGGCCACCAATATAAGGGTCATTCTTCCTACTGGCCACCAACTTAAGGGGCATTTTTCCCAATGACCAATAACTTAACAGGCGTTCTTCTCACTGATCACCATTGTAAGGGGCATTCTTCCCAATGGCCACCAATGTATAGAACATTCATCCCACTGACCACCAACATGAGAAGCATTCTACCCACTGACCACCAATGTAAGGGGCATTCTTCCCAATGGCCACCAATGTATAGAACATTCATCCCACTGACCACCAACATGAGAAGCATTCTACCCACTGACCACCAATGTAAGGGGCATTCTTCCCAATGGCCACCAATGTAAGGGACATTCATCCCACTGACCACCAACATGAGAA
Organism: Lithobates clamitans; assembly: GCA_037952925.1. Classification (NCBI taxonomy): domain Eukaryota; kingdom Metazoa; phylum Chordata; class Amphibia; order Anura; family Ranidae; genus Lithobates; species Lithobates clamitans. The sequence goes on from JBBGZY010002247.1 coordinate 61,040, forward strand.
GCATTCTACCCACTGACCACCAATGTAAGGGGCATTCTTCCCACTGGAAGTAATGAATGTGCGTTGGCATGGAGTGACATGTGGTGTGAATGGAGTACATAAAGAACAATTGTTTTCTATGTGTCCTTGTGTTACGTCTGCAGTAATTAATTAACATTAATTAAGTGATTAACATTCAGTTACACTTATCTATCTACTGTTTCTTATCTCTCCATCTACTGTATTGTATCTCTACTACATCTATTGCATCTCTCATGTACCATTGTATCCATCCATCTACTGTATCGTATACACTATAGCTACTATATCTATTGTATCTCTATGCACTATATACAACTATTGTATCTCTATGTGCTGTATCTTTCTATCTACTGTGTTTATTATATCGAACTATCCTTACATCTCCCCTACTCTGGTTTATAGCCCTCCTTCCTCTGTCATTCAGGAATCCGAGAGACTTTCCAGCTACAATGCGTTAATAACCACAAATTTAGTTTTAGGGGTCGGGGGCCATATATGATACTACCATGCCAAAAAGACGAGTCACAACATATACAACTAGGAGGTATAGCGATCCAAAGCTCTGCAAATACTTTAGCGTTCTGTTCAATGCACCTTATGACAGGTCCTCACGAATGGCGATACTTCCCATTAGAAACTCTTAGATAAAGTTAGAAGACACATTACACAGCACATGGTCTGCATGGACATATATTTATTGAACATTCTGCAGTGTAATCGGGTTATACATATAAAATGTCACATTATATATTTAATATATACATATGTACATTTTTGGACTAGCTGAATACTGAGTAAATCTGGAAGGCAACTTTTGGCAATCCAACTAGGGAACCTGTCAGAATGGCCGATACCCGGCACATTCGGCTGGTTTTTGCAGAACTTCTAGAAGCGGCTCCTGTGATGGACCTGTCACTTTGTGATTGTACAAATTTGAGACCTGCCCTGCAAACCAACATGGCTTCCTGGGGTCAGGCAGTGCCAGCCACCCAGCACCTTATAGGAGGTTCCCTTTAGAAATAAATAATAGGCAGTTGTCATTTAATGGCAGCAAGCCTGATTTCTAAAAAAACTGGAAGAAGGTAAGGTAAGGTTGTTATCATAGCAACCAGACATTGCCTGAAAGACTGTTGCTTTGGGTAACGTTGTTGTATATCATCCTGGGGCCATATTGTTTTTACCCTTGTTGGGAGGGGTCGCTGTGGCCTTGGGAGGAGACCTGCCTTTGTTCAGTTATCATCTTTGCTCCTTATGTAAGTTTTAAAGTGTAGGAAAAGCCAAAACATGTGTTGCCATGTGCACACGAGCGGACTTCTTGTCAGACTGAACTCCAAAGGACTTTTGAATGGAGTTCCGCCGGAGTTCCGATGAAACGGACTTGCCTACACACAATCCCACCAAAGTCTGATCGTTTAGAACGTGATGACGTACGACTGGACTAGAAAAGGAAGTTCAATAGCCAGTAGCCAATAGCTGCCCTTGCGCCGTTTTGGGTCCGTCGGACTAGCATACAGATGAATGTTTTTTTCGATAGGAATCGTGTCCGTCGGAAAGACTTGAATGTTCTATTTCTAAGGTCCGTCAGATTTTGACAGAAAAGGTCCGATGAAGCCCACACGTGATCGGAATGTCCAACGGATTCGTTTCGTCGGACCTTTGATGCCGAAAAGTCCGGTCGTGTGTACACGGCATTAGTTTTGGTTAGAGTACAGAATAATTAAAGCTTATGTCAAGACAGGTTGAAAAACCCATTTAGGACCAGAGGTGTTTCTAGTGTCCTAATACAGTGGTTCTCAACCTCAGTCCTCAAGTTCCCCCAACGGTCCATGTTTTCAGGTTTTCCTTTACTTTGCACAGCTGCTTTAAATCAATATCGATGACATGGTATTGATAAGAGCAATTTTTCTAAGGGAAGTTTCCAAAACATGGCCAGTTGGGGGGTACTTGAGGACTGAGGTTGAGAACCACTGTCCTAATAGAATAGAGGTACCTCTCTGGGAACTCAGATTAAAATGTGAAGGTTGACCACCTTGGACCAAACCTAAGACTAATACAATCTTTTTAACTGAACAAAAATGAATTGGTCCAAAAACAGTGATGTCACCTTTAAATACCAAAAAGATAAATAATAGACGGATTGAAAAGTAGTTAAATTATACAATGTTTTAAAACTATATAATGCATGAAATGTATTACCTGCATTTCTTAAAGGAGACTCCGGGGCTCTCAGTAGAAGACCTGGTGCTTGTGCCATGACCTATCAACTCCTTTGTTTAGTACGTTCTAGAACACATGGACATTTCCCCATGTTTTATTCCTTTAACTCCTTACCGACCGCCCCACGTACATTTACTGCAGGGCAGCGGTTCCTGTGCGCAGAAACGGGTACATAATTCTGCACTTCCAGGTCTGCGGCATGCACGCTCCCACTGCGATTGGCTTCCGCTGTGCCCAATCTCCAACGGACCCGCCAATCATTCCCGACAGAGGCAGAATGGCGGTCTGTAAACAAGACCATTCTGTGAGTAGGGAAGACAAAAATCTTGTGTTTCTGTTAAGCAGGAACACAGATCTCTGTCTTCCCACAATTAAAGCACCCCCCCCACCACCACCACTTAGCAAGCATCCCCTAGGGACCCATTTAACCTTTTGATCGCCCCTGATGTTAACCCCTTCCCTGCCAGTGTCAGTAGTACAGTGACAGCGCATATTTTTTAGCACTGATCACCATTGGTGTTATTGGTCCCCGAAAAAGTGTCACTTAGTATCCGATTTGTCCAACGCAATGTCCGGCTATAAGTCGCTAATCGCCGCTATGCTATTACTAGTATAAATAGAAAAATTTCATGAAAATACCTCAGTTTGTAGACGCTATAACTTTTGCGCAAACCGATCAATATACGCTTATTGGGATTTTTTTTTTAACTAAAAACATGTAGCAGAATACATATTTATCTAAATTGATGAAGACATTTTTTGAAAAAAAAAATTTATTGGGTGTATTTTATAGCAGAAAGTAAAAAAAAAATATTTTTTTTCTAATTGTCTGTGGCGGTCTGAATACTTTCCGTCCCCACTAATATATATATATATATATATATATATATATATATATATATATAATTTTTTTTTTTTTTTTTTTTTTTTGGATATGTATTATAGCAAAAAGTACAAAAAAAATCTTTTTTTTTAAATTTTGCTTTTTGATTATAGTGCAAAAAATAAAAACCGCAGAGGTGATTAAACACCACCAAAAGAAAGCTCTTATTTGTGGGGAAAAAGGGACATCAATTTTATTTGGGTACAGCATGGCACCACCGTGCAATTGTCAGTTAAAGGAACGCAGTTCCGTATCGCAAACAATGGCCTGGTCATGAAAGGGGGTAAACCTTCTGGAACTGAAGCGTTTAAACATGCCGCAGGTACCGAAAATAACTTATGTGTTCCAACCTTCCCCACTGACATAACACAGTAGACCTGTGCGGTTAGTTTTGTTCTGAATTCATATTTTGAACAAATGTTTTCGTATTCGGAGATTCGGCTATATCCGAATACCCAAATGACAATATAAACAAATTTTACCGAATGCTCCAAAATAACTACCGTATATACTCGAGTATAAGTCGTTCCGAGTATAAGTCGAGGCCTTAATTTACCACAAAAAAATGGGAAAAACTTATTGACCCGAGTATAAGACGAGGGTGAGAAATGCACAGCTACTGTAAGTGGAAAAGAGGGTCAACAATGCCCATTTGCAGCATCACTGTGCCCATTTGCATGCCTCAGTGTGCCCATTTGCAGCCATAGGTCCCCTAAACTTCAAACTCGGTAGTTAATGGTTCCTAGATGCCCCCCTAGCTGCAGCCAAAATTTGGAGTCTCTGAACCCAAAGGGTCCTGAAATGACATTGCTGCAGATGGACACAGTTGACCGAATTTGGGGCCCCGTATCTTGGGGCCACTTAGTGCTAGGAACCCCGAATTTGGTGTGCAAACCCAGTGGAACTAGCACCATAAAATTTCCAAAGCTGGGGTTTCTAGCAACAAGTGGCTCCGAGATACAGGGCCCCAAAAATCAGTTCAGAAAATGTCAAGCACTTTTCTGCAGCAGAGAATGACATTTTCCGAACCGGTTTTGGGGCCCCGTATCTCAGGGCCACTTGGTGCTAGAAACCCCAGCTTTGGATATGTTATGGTACCAGTTCCACTGGGCTTGCGCACCAAATTTGGGGTTCTTAGCACCAAGTGGCCCTGAGATACGGGGCCCCAAAGTCGGTTCGGAAAATGAATTTTTTTGCTGCAGAAAAGTGCTTGACTCAAGTATAAGTCGAGGGGGGCACTTTCAGCACAAAAAAATGTGCTGAAAAATTCGACTTATACTCGAGTATATACGGTAAATGAAATTCGGACTGAAATTCAAATCAAATTATACATTGAACTCCAGTCGTATTCTAACTGTACACATATTGCTGCAATCAAAGAACGTGTGTTATTAGAGTACCATTTCAAATGCTGTTTTAGTTAAGCCAAAGATGATTTAAAGAGTCATTGTAATCATTTTGATGAAGATTTTTCTTTTTTGTTTATTCACTTTGCCACATTTGATTTGAAAAAGAAAAAATCTAAAGTTTTTGATTTGACCGATTCAAAATGTATCAAATCGAACGTATCGAATCGAAAAAAAAAAAAAAAAATCGGGAAATTTGAAGATAAAATTCGAAAAAGACCTAAAACAATTTTCGAATACGAATCCCGAATACGAATTGAACAAATTTAACGAAACAAAATTTCTTGATTATCAAAACAAAACACATTTTTTCGATATGCACATGTTCATATTACAGTGTGATTTTAGCTCATGTTGTTGGCCCCGCCTACTTCATTTCTGTTGATCAAACAGTATTTTTTTGCACTCATTGATATCAAATATAATAAAAAAAACCTTTAAAACCACTTTTAATGATATATTCAAAGTGTACGTAAACCCAAGCAGTGAACTTATCTTATATGCTCCCTTTTGGTCTGTTCGATATACAACTGGAAACACGTTGTTTTATTTGTTCATTAAAGCTGACCTTCATTCATTTTTTTCATCTTTCCATCTATTAGTAAAACATTTTTTTTTCTGCCAGTAAATGCCTTATACAGCCTACTTCCTCTTTCTTGTCTGGTCATTAGCCTAGGCTTATGACATCATGCACAGCTCTCTCTCTCTCTCACCTTTCGTGAGAGTTTTCCAGGAAGGGAGGGGGGAATGAGTCATAAGAGGGCCAATGAGAGCTGCAGGGCTGGAGGTGTGCCTCTGTGTAAATCCAGGAAGTGAACAGGCAGCTTCAGCTGCCCACAGTTAAAATGGCTGCAGCCAAGCTATGTGGAGGGAGATTTCTGCAGCATATTTGGCAAGTACAGAATCACAGTATATGAAAAATAATGTGCAAAGTGGTAGGAGGGAAGCTTCAGAATGGCATTTTTATTACAAATTATGTGAGCAGACTGCAGTTCCTCTTTAACCACTTGCCGACCAGCCGCCGTCATTATACGGCGGCAGGTCGGCTCTCCTGCGCGAATCGCCTTACCTGTGCGGGAGACTTGGTGTCCGCCGGAGACCCGCGATTGCCTAGTACAGAGAAAGAATGGGGATCTGCCAGTGTAAACAAGCAGGGGGACATGTCAGAGATCTTCTGTTCCCAGTCATCGGGAACAGTGATCTCTGTCATGTCCCAATGGGCCCATCCCCCCTACAGTTAGAACACACCTAGGGAACACAGTTAACCCCTTCCCTGCCAGCATCATTTTTCCATTGATCAGTGCATTTTTATAGTACTGGTCCCCAAAAAAGTGTAATTCGGGGTCAGATTTGTCCGCCGCAATGTCGCAGTCCAGCTAAAAATCGCCACCATTACTAGTAAAAACAATAATAAAAAGGTCCCTAAATCTATCCCATGGTTTGTAGATGCGATAACTTTTGCGCAAACCAATTAATATACGCCTATTGCAATTTTTTTTTTTTTTTTACGAAAAATATGTAGAAGAATATATATCAACCTAAACTGATGAATAAATGTGTGTGTATGTATTTATATGTGTGTGTGTGTGTGTGTGTATGTATGTTATATAATATTATTTTAAAAAAATATATATTTTATATATATATATATATATATATATATATATATATATATATATATATATATATATATATATATATATATATATATATAATCATTTACCGGTAAGTTCATTTTTTTTCCTCATTAATGTACACACAGCACCCCATATTGACAGAAAAACACAGAATTATTGACATTTTTGCAGATTTATTGAAAAAGAAAAAACTGAAATATCACATGGTCCTAAGTATTCAGACCCTTTGCTGTGACACTCATATATTTAACTCAGGTGCTGTCCATTTCTTCTGATCATCCTTGAGATGGTTCTACACCAGGGATCCTCAAACTGCGGCCCTCCAGCTGTTGCAGAACTACACATCCCATGAGGCATTGTAAAACTGACATTCACAGACATGACTAGGCATGATGGGAATTGTAGTTCCTGAACACCTGGAGGGCCGCAGGTGTCTATATAAGACCTTACAGCTCACAGTGCATGTCAGAGCAAATGAGAATCGTGAGGTCAAATGAACTCCATGAAGAGCTCAGAGACAGAATTGTGGCAGGGCTCAGATCTGGCCAAGGTTACAAAAAAATTTCTGCTGCACTTAAGGTTCCTAAGAGCTCAGTGGCCTCCATAATCCTTAAACGGAAGACGTTTGGGACGACCAGAACCCTTCCTAGAGCTGGCCGTCCAGGCAAACTGAGCTATCGGGGGAGAAGAGCCTTGGTGAGAGAGGTGAAGAAGAACCCAAAGATCACTGTGGCTGAGCTCCAGAGATGCAGTCGGGAGATGGTAGAAAGTTGTAGAAAGTCAACCATCACTGCAGCCCTCCACCAGTCAGGGCTTTATGGCAGAGTGGCCCGACGGAAGCCTCTCCTCAGTGCAAGACACATGAAAGCCAGCATGGAGTTTGCTAAAAAAACACCTGAAGGACTCCAAGATGGTGAGAAATAAGATTCTCTGGTCTGATGAGACCAAGATAAAACTTTTTGGCCTTAATTCTAAGCGATATGTGTGGAGAAAACCAGGCACTGCTCATCACCTGTCCAATAAAGTCCCAACAGTGAAGCATGGTGGTGGCAGCATCATGCTGTGGGGGTGTTTTTCAGCTGCAGGGACAGGACGAATGGTTGCAATCGAGGGAAAGATGAATGTGGCCAAGTACAGGGATATCCTGGAGGAAAACCTTCTCCAGAGTGCTGAGGATCTCAGACTGGGCCGAAGGTTTACCTTCCAACAAGACAATGACCCTAAGCACACAGCTAAAATAACGAAGGAGTGGCTTCACAACAACTCTGTGACTGTTCTTGAATGGCCCAGCCAGAGCCCTGACTTAAACCCAACTGAGCATCTCTGGAGAGACCTAAAAATGGCCGTCCACCAACGTTTACCATCCAACCTGACAGAACTGGAGAGGATCTGCAAGGAGGAATGGCAGAGGATCCCCAAATCCAGGTGTGAAAAACTTGTTGCATCTTTCCCAAAAAGACTCATGGCTGTATTAGATTAAAAGGGGCTTCTACTAAATACTGAGCAAAGGGTCTGAATACTTAGGACCATGTGATATTTCAGTTTATCTTTTTAATAAATCTGCAAAAATGTCAACAATTCTGTGTTTTTCTGTCAATATGGGGTGTTGTGTGTACATTAATGAGGAAAAAAATTAACTTAAATTATTTTAGCAAATGGCTGCAATATAACAAAGAGAAAAAAAATTTAAGGGGGTCTGAATACTTTCCGTCCCCACTGTGTGTGTGTGTGTGTGTGTGTGTGTGTGTGTGTGTGTGTGTGTGTGTGTGTGTGTGTGTGTATATATATATATATATATATATATATATATATATATATATATATATATATATATATATATATATATATATATATATATATATATATATATATAAATGTATTTATTTTTGGATTTGTATTATAGCAAAAAGTACAAAAAAATCTTTTTTTCAAAATTTTGCTTTTTGTTTATAGCGCAAAAAATAAAAACCGCAGAGGTGATCAAATACCACCAAAAGAAAGCTCTATTTGTGGGAAAAAAAGGACGTCAATTTTGTTTAGGTACAGCGTTGCACGACCGCACAATTGTCAGTTAAAGCGACGCAGCGCCATATCGCAAACAATGGCCTGGTCATGAAGGGGGCAAATCCTTCCCGTCTTTAAGTGGTTAAGTACAAAACAAAAACCTGTTGATCCTGCCAGAAATTCAGACCTGTCCGGTGCTCACTTCCTGTGTTTTATCTCTTGTGCCATTGAAGGCCACTGAAATTGAACGGGTTGCGTCGGCACAACCACAGGTATGGAAAAGTGTCTCTGGGCCATTCGGGTTAATGGCTCCCTATCACTTGCAGACCACACGCGGCAACTGGTGAATTTTTTAAAAAGTGTGCTCAGAAGTTCCCCTGAACCTAAGGAAATGATCCTAATTGAACATAACACAAGCCGAAGAGGAGACGTAGGTAGAAAAGTGGAATTTGGGCTGTTAAAGTGTCGGCATTATCCCTGTCTGTTGCCAAGGTAGGGGTTAATCATGTACCAGAGCGTGGCTTTAAAGCCAAAAAAACAAGCTAACAAGGGTCAAGGTCGCAGGGGGAGGTTCTGCGGTGGGGATTGGACCGGATTCAAAGATGTCTACACAGAAGCCGGTGTAGTGGTGACAGATTTTTAAATTTAGTAGACTGAAAAGAGTAAAAAGAGGGGGGGGGGGTGAGTGAGAGAAGCCAGTGGCTGGGAGTCTGATGGAAAAAGCAGAATTTATCTCAGACAATGTGAGTGGGCTGTGCAGAGAGGAAGAGCAGAAAGGCAGCTTGGGGTACGTGCAGGGTAGCAGGACACATGCAGAAAACGAGGCCCACAAGCCAGTGCAAAGGGCAATGATGATATTTAATATGCGGTATCCCATAGTAAATGACTTCTATTTTAGCTCCCATTGACTCCAAGGCCCGATTCCTGAACGTGCATGTGTAGTTCATAGTTTACACATTTTACAAGCTGAACCCCAGATAAACTGGCAAATATACAATTGAAATACATCGGTGGGAGTTTTTTTTACTTGTCATAGCATTTGTATTTCTCCTGTCCATCCATTCCTGAGTTTTACATAGATCCACCAGCCTGGTGACTTTACTTTTCTCCGCTGGGTCACCTCTCCACCCCCCAGCCTATTACTGGATTGCGAAGGAGCACCAAGGCACTAATGCAGTGGTGGTCAAGTTTCCTAATATAGGGCAGTGATGGCGAACCTTGGCACCCCAGATGTTTTGGAACTACATTTCCCATGATACTCAACTACACTGCAGAGTGCATGAGCATCATGGGAGATGTAATTCCAAAACATCTGGGGTTCCAAGGTTCGCCACCACTGATATAGGGGGACTCCAAGTGTGGCCCCCTGAAAAATCACCAAATGGGCACACATAAAATTAGGTGAATATTTAATATCTGAAGCAGCAGACACACAACTGGTTTTGGCCAGGAGACAAGAGATGGTGAAAAACTGTGGACATGCTAGGGAACATGGGGTTGGAGACTATGAGCATGCTATAAGACAGTGATGGCAAACCTTGGCACCCCAGATGTTTTGGGACTAAATTTCCCATGATGCTCATGCACTCTGCATTGTAGTTGAGCATCATGTGAAATGTAGTTCCAAAACATCTGGGGAGCCAAGGTTTGCCATCACTGCATTAAGAGATGGTCAAAGACTGTAAACGTGCTGTAGGAACTGACTGCCGGGTTGGGGAGCCACACACGAGCAATCAACCCAGTCCTCGTGTATGGAGGATCAGCTTCAGCTTGTCTCCCACCAAGCCATGCCCCTCTGATGCATTTTATAGAGGACCTCAATGACTAAGCCTGTGGGAGGATGAAACGCACTCAGGAGACAAAAGATGGTCAAAAACCGTGGACATGCAAGAGAACATGGGGTCAGAGATTATGGGCACCAAGAGATGGTACAAAAGACTGTAAACATGCTATAGGAATTGACTATCAGGGTAGGGAGCCACACATGAGCAATCAGCCCAGTCATCATGTATGGAGGATTGGCTTCAGCTTGTCTCCTCCAAAGCCATGCCTCTATGATGAATTTTGTAGAGGACCTCAATGACTAAGCCCATGGGAGGGTAAAACACGTCAGTGGTGTATGGCTTGGGAGGAGACGAGCTGAAGAAGATCCTCCATACATGGTGACTGGGCTGATTGCTGGTGGGTGGCTCCTTATCCTTTCTGATAGTCAGTCTGAGTCAACTGGGCAAGCCTCGTTGGATGCCGGCACCCGACAGCATTGGGGTCACCGGGTTATTGCATGCTAGTGCTTGGAGCACCCTTTTACACAGGAGTAGTGGCTGCAGGAGCCCTGAAGGCCTCACAAAAAGTTCCAAAGGGCTACAGATTGGGCACCATGTCTTTAAAGGGATCATTTCTCTTCTCCCTCCTCCTATCAGCATGCTTCTTAGCTCATTTGCATATGTGACACCTATATGGTTCCAAACGCTGGCCCCTTCTCTCCTAGTACGAGTGCTGCTGTACATGGGATTATAAGAGGTTAAAATCTTGCTGTCTGTGGCCCCTCTGGGAATATTGTACAGTGCATCACCAGCACATCATCTACTCCTATTCAAATTGTCATGGAAATACAGCGAAAATTTAAAGCCAAACATCTGCTCTTTCGTCAGATAATAGTGACCACAGTGGTTAAAACCAGAGCACCTTCCATAGTTCAAACAGCCAATCAAATACAAGCCCAAGCCCCTAAACAAAGCTACCAGCCATAAACAAGTCAATAATTTGCCAATGTAATGATAACAAGTATTGAATAATACACCGCAGATCACCGGGTATATAAATGTTATGTTCACGAAAAATATGGCCAAAACATACTCGTAGATAAAACAATCGATGTAGCTTCTACACTTTTGCACCACTGTTCTGACCGGCTAATTTTATTCCTGTTGTCCAGCCACCATAGACCAGCCAGCTAGCGTCTTCAAGCATGCAAGGCTCAGCCATCGCCGGCCATACACTAGTAGACTTTCAAATGAACATTCGTACCAACATTCATATGAAAATTCTTGATGAATGTCCATTTGAAAGTGCGTCAAAGTTTAATTTGCATTTACATTTGATTTTGGTAGGAATGGAACGAAAATTAATGAAAACCATATACGCTGTTAGAAGGTCATTCAAGAATATTTTTCTCTATCCTACACCTTCCAATTTTTCCATCACTGCGGTCAAAAAGGACTGTTGATTTAACCCCTCTAACAATTAGAAAGTCGAAAGAAGGTTTTTTAAAACAAAAAGTTTTTAAAATAAATTCTTCAAGCATATGGCCAGCTTGGGCTGCGCCTGACACACATCCAAATACAGCCTAAATGCAGCCAATTACAACTTCAAATGGGTTACCTAGCAACCCCTAAAAAGCATATGCGTAAAGCCTGGTACACACTGCTATTTTTTTTCGTTCAATCCAGTTGCCATTGGCTGAGAGCAGGGGTGGGCAGGAGGGGCGGCTGCCCTGGGCACTGTGGTATCGTGTGGTGGTGGGGGGCACCACAAAGAAGTTGGGTGGGAGGGGATTTGTGTTGGCAGGGGGAATTTGGGGGGTGGCAGGGAAGAATTGTTCTAGGAGGGGAAAATAGGAGTGGTGATTTGAGGGGATTTGTGATGGGATGGGGGAATTTTTTCGGGGGCTGGGGGCATATGGGAAGTGGAAGGATTTGGGGATGGGGCAAAGATTGGTGCTGGTAAGGGGATTTAAGCAGGGAGCGTATTTGTAGTGGGAGGAGGGGGAATTTATGCTTGGGGGTAAGCATGCAGATTAGTACATTTGTTTTTTTATTTGTTTTTTTTGGGGGGGGGAAGGGAGAGGATTTTTGCTGACACATAATGCCCATACATAGTTAGGTTGAATAAAGACACCAGTCCATCCAGTTCAACCTGAGTGAGTGTGTGTGTGTGTGTGTGTGTGTCTACAATTGTCCCTATACATTGTGTCTCATTAAGATGCTATACTAGGGCCAATTTTGGACAGAAGCCAATTAACCTACCAGCAAGTTTTTGGAGTGTGGGAGGAAACCGGAGTACCCAGAGGAAACCCACGCAGGCACAGGGAGAACATGCACTTTTCAGGCAGATGGTGTCGTGGCCCAGCGACTGACATTGTTAGTATGTAGGTGGTAACTATGTATTCCAAGAATGAACAGACTTCCGATAGCACAGACCGGTGTCATACAGCAGAATGTGGTAGACATCCCTGTTATGCATTCCATACAGTTTCTGTTACACCATTGTCATGTTTTTAATGTCGAAATGTAATAAATTACATTTGTATTAATATATCTTAGAATTCTTTTTATGTGCCTCAAAAGTCCACCATTAGGGGGTTTTTCCTACGGTTTAGGCTTTATTCAAATGCAAGGTTGCCAGAAAACCAGATTCTGACACTTGGAGGATACAAACTTAAAGCGGTCCCATGAACCATAAAAATTTAAGAAATTAAATAAATTAAAGGGGCAGCTGGTACCCCAAAGGGCATAAATGTAGAACCCCAGTCTAAAATTAAATGGAGAAACTACTAAACTTAAAAGAAGAATGTATTTAAAGGGCAAGTCCACCTTTTAGACCATGTTAAATTCATATTTAGGGCGTAATATGGTTGCAAGCGCTGTAGAGTGTGGATGGACAAATCTCCTGCTGGGCTGAGCTCAGAATACCCAATCAACTGCTGTATCTGATTGAAGGCATCTGCTATTTGACCAACAACTTTCTGCACGGCTCCCTCAATTTTTCAATTGAAAGATGGCAGCCAGATAGGACAAGGCCACCGACTAAGCACATTTTGACTGGTTCACGAGGAACCAAGCAAAAGTTTGAACAATGTATAGCAAGCTTAGTGATCCTTAGTTTTCCCATTATCTTTCATCTAAAAAAAACATGTCCATGTTTGAGCTGTAGTAATTCCCATCAGAACGATGATATTTGGTGTATAAATCTAAAGGTTTTTCTATTCGATAACAACCGTCCCCAGTTACCTCCCGTATTTGGTCATGGAACATGCTCTATAACTTGTTACCGTATAGTTGTAGAACTCTCCACACTGGATATCATGGAAAGTATTCCTCTGGAATAGTTAGAGTATTCCAGCAAAACAATGGCCTTGTCCTTTTCAGCTGACCTTTTTATTTTTATATTTAGGTCATTCCAAAATGATTCAAGGGTTTGTTGTTTCCACGAGATTGGAAAAGGTTTCCACCCGACTGTCCTGAAAGCATACTTCGTGTATATAGCTATGTTGTTAAATTGCCCATGGGGGAAAAATTCACTTTTCAACTTGAATTGTCCCATCTGATTAGAAGTAGTCACAGCTTCCTTCTTGACAGCAAACCACTGTTTAATTTCCAATGTCAAATTCAATTTAAACAAATCGACCTCAAATTGGAAGGCATTAACCTTGCCGTAGAACAAAACTAATGTCCCTTGCTCAAAATTTTTTTTTTTTTTTTTTTTTCAGTTAATAACAGTCTGGAGAACAGGTTCCCGATTGGGGCTTCTTGTATCCTCTACCTTTTTGTATGTGGTACTCCAGAAATGGTTTCTTTCTTTTTGGGGCCACCTGAGTCATTGTGTTGCTTCTAGAGAGAAAGTCCTCTTTTGTGTTGCTCTGTGAATTAAACAGAGACTCACTGTTGGATGACGGATTTTCCATTGATCTCCCTGATTTTATAGAGGATCTTGGATGTCCTTCACATGATCATCCGTGAGGACCTTTCTTCACTACTCAATGGATAAATATTTTCCTCTTGGAGATTCCTTTGATGTATAAACCTTACCCTCCCGATAATCCACACACCGGTTTAACATTTTCTCTCTTCATCTGTTTGAGAATTTTTTATACATTTTTTTTTTTTTTTTAATTCATTAAAAAAAAAAAAGTGATCTATTGACCTTGGCGTGTTAATATTCTGTAATTCCCATGATTTTTCTCTATTGCTGATTTTTGACTTTCAATGACAATTCTAATGACATTATTTCTTGGTTAATCTAACAGAGTTTGAAAATCACAATCGGCATGTAGTTGAAAGAATTTACACCATTTCTCGCAGAAATCGTGATTATGTCATACAATCGTTTAGTTGATTCCTGATGTGGCACCCTCTAGGAATTGTTCTCATTCTTTAGTATTTAGAAAGTTTCTGACTATAAAGTTTGAGGTCCACCCCTTTCCTTAGCCTTTTGATCTCTGTTAATAAATCAAAAGAGGAGTCGTCACCAAATGCTTTTGATAAGTCCAGCGGGAATAAAAGTGTATATTCTCAATCTCCTCTGCAGCGTAGACACATCCGGTTGGTCTCTGTTCCTGATGGTGACTCATTTGTCAAGATTAGATTTGTCACAATAGGGAATGCACTGTACAGTAAAACCTTGGATTGCAAGCAGAATTATTTCCAGAAACATGCTTGTTATCCAAAGCACTTGTATATCAAAGCAAGTTTCCCCATAAGAAATAATGAAAACTCAGAAGATTTGTTCCACAACCATTTCATAGGTCCTTCAGTTTATAGTCCAAATAAAAAGATTATAGCAATGTGACCAGATTGTGTAACCATAAAATATCCATCCACAAATGGAAGCCTCCACAAGGGGATTAGAAGCAAAATATATCAAGAGCTACAGGGTATAAAAGAGAGGCGCCTCTAAGTGTAGCAATATGTTGCTAAATGTTGTACCTTCATTAAATGTAACCATATTGCTACACTTAGAGGTGGCTCTCTTCTCTTTTATACTCCGTTGTGACATGACGCTACTTGTATATGAAGTCAAAATTTTATTAAAAATATGTTGCTTGTCTTGCAAAACGCTCTCGAACCAAGGTTTTACTGTATTAGCCAATGTACTCTGAATGGAGGTGAAGCATCAACATGTTACGCTGGCCATAGAATATTCCACAGTTTGCAGGAAAGAAAATTGCCATCAGTGTTGATGGGGGGGGGAATCCTTCCCGTGGAGCTATTGTGTTATACCTTCGCGGGGAACCGTCCCTGCTGGGAGAACACAGTGATTACTGCTAGCAGCTATAGCCGCATGCAATATTCACATGCTACAAAATCCAGCTTGCCCATAGATTGATCAAATCTGGGCCAGTCCCTGCTGAACCCACTGAGGTTCGACCCATCTATGGTCTGCTTTAACGTGGTCGTTCTGGGGTACGAACAAACCATTAGCCAGAATGTCAACATAAATATGGGAATATGGTGCACTCAACCTTTTTTTCCTGTTGGAGCACTGTAATGATATATATATATATATATATATATATATATATATATATATATATATATATATATATATATATATATATATATATATATATTATAGAGAGAGAGATTCATGACCAAGTCATAGAAAGTAACGCGTTTTACCAGCACATCATCCGCTCCTATTCAAAATCTCTTTATTTGTCACAGAAATACAGCAACATTTTGGAGCTATACATCAGCTCCATCATCGTACAACAGTGATTAAAACCAATGTTCCGTAAACAGTCCAAACGGGGAATCGAATACAAACCCAACCCCTTAGCTAAAGTTATCATCTTCGGGGGGGGATTGACCTCATTTACTGTTCCTGTGATAGCAGAAACGAGGTAAGGAAGTCACAGATTGTTTTCATGACCAGACAAAGGATTCTTCAGTATGTGTCCTTCTATTACATTCTGTATGGACAGTGAGAGAGCAGAAATCTCCCCCATTGGGGTCACAGGATAGCTGTGTTTCTCCAGGGGAAACCATTGCAAGTGCCAATAATGTATATCATGTGCATAATGCTAACCGTATTTGCATTTTGGATTCTTCCATTCTCTCATTCATTAGAGCTGAGGAAGCTAGTTGCATGGGTAAGCAAAAAGTCTTCAACATTACAGAGCAAGTCCAGTTGCGTGTAGCCTTAATTCTAGGTCTTTTAGGTATATCTCTATTTTTGAGTATATTCTCTAGTAAAGGGGTCTATGGAGATTATTTGCTTCGTACACCATTTTGGATAAAAGGTGGAAAGATTTAGAACCTATGATCTTGATAGTAAATCTGTCCAGACGGGATATCAATCTCTATTGGTCCTGGTGTCCATTGTCTCCAGTACAGGGAGTGAGGAGGAAACCCAAAATTTAAATTGTCACCAGAGCAATAGTTGTGGGGAAAAAATGTCCAATAGCTAAACCTGTTTTGGTAACAAATGTGGATATCTCTGGGCTTTTGGCGGGATTTCTACTTTTTTTTTTTTTTTCATGTGCCTCTGGGATATGAAGTGATGGGGAATCTCCTGGAAAGGACATAGACAGCAAAAAGATAAGATGTTTCCAATGCTAGGCCAAGACTATAATGACTATAATTTATAGACACTTTAAAGCCTAAGTGTAGCCTAAATAAAAAAACAGAAAAATCAGCACAAGAGACATAACTTACAATCAGTAGGATGGATCCCTTGTTCTGATAGGTGAAATCCTCCTCCTTCCATGTCCCATCCACCCCTGTCGCCATAAGTTTCTGGGGTATAATAAAACTATAAGGGGCTGTCACAGGCTCTCATCAAGAGAGCCCAACTATGCCTGCCCTTTACGCCTCACTGATCCTTTCATAGAAGCCATACTACAGCTTCTATGAATGGAGGGGTTGCACCTTTCAGTTCACCAGTCCTTCATTCATAGATCACTTTCTATTCAGTATGGCTTCTGTGAACAAAGCAGCTTTGCGAAAAGGGCTGGCAAAGTCGGGCAGCCTTGAGCTCCTTAGTTCTATTCTCTCCAAGGCTCTAATAGTCACATGGAAGAGTTTGAAATAAAAACAAACCTGGACCAGCGTGTGGTCACTTCTCTTCCTGAATAGGGAACAAAGGCTTCTGCTCCCAAAATCAATGTCCTTCATCGTATCAGTCACGATGATGCAATGGCCACCCACCCAACCTTCTAAGGTGGTAAAGAGGGACACTTTTTGGCACAGAATATTTAGGCCACGGACACCCCCTTGCCATACTCCACCTCCCAATCATGGGGACAATGAAAAAAAATAAACACAAAAAAGTGACCACTTAAACACATCCTTTTATACCTTTTATTTTTATGCTTCCTTCCTGCCTGCAGCAGACTGATGACATCATCTTAGCCTAGGCACTAGACTGAAGCTCAAATATATCGTTTTTTTGTTTTTTTTTTATATGATAAAAGGTGGAGCTTTTTGACAAGCTACATTATTACTGTATAATATGACATGTAAGGAATTTTTTAGGCAGCTTTGTAAAATTTATCATAAGATCCTCTTTAGGGTGATTTACTGAGTGTACAATAGGTCTTACGGCAGTAATCTCCAGGCTGCGGCCCGGAGGCCAGATGCGGCCTTTTGCTTGTCTTTATCCAGCTCTTGGGGCATTATTCCGCACACTGACACCAATAATGAGGCACTACTCCACCCGCTGACACCAATAATGAGGCACTACTCCACCCACTGACACCAATGATGGGGCACTGTTCCTCCCCCTGACGCCAATGGCGGGGCACTACTCCACCCACTGACGCCAATGGCGGGGCACTACTCCACCCACGGACACCAATGGCAGGGCACTACTGCTCCCACGGACACCAATGGCGGGGCACTACTGCTCCCACGGACACCAATGGCGGGGCACTACTGCTCCCACGGACACCAATGGCGGGGCACTACTGCTCCCACAGACACTAATGGCGGGGCACTACTGCTCCCACAGACACCAATAGCGGGGCACTACTGCTCCCACGGACACCAATGGCGGGGCACTACTCCACCCAAGGACACCAATGATGGGGCACTGTTCCTCCCAGCGACACCAATGGCGGGGCACTACTGCTCCCACGGACACCAATGGCGGGGCACTACTGCTCCCACAGACACTAATGGCGGGGCACTACTGCTCCCACAGACACCAATAGCGGGGCACTACTGCTCCCACGGACACCAATGGCGGGGCACTACTCCACCCAAGGACACCAATGATGGGGCACTGTTCCTCCCAGCGACACCAATGATGGGGCACTATTCCTTCCACTGACACCAACAAATGGGCCACTATTCCTCCCCCTAATACCAAAGATGGCACTGATTTCTCCTAATGATGCCAGGACATTTTCTACAATCCACCCCCTAAAATCTGAAGGACCTTGTTTAGAAGGTTTGGAGACCTCTGTCTAAGGCCCAATACACACTATTAGATTTTCTGCAGATTTTTGTCTTCAGATTTACCAAAACCATGTAATACAAGGGCCTGCCTGATAGCATACAAATTGAAACTCTTAAGGTTTGACCTCATATTATATGGTTTTGGTAAATCTCTAGACAAAAATCTGCAGAAAATCTAAAAGTGTGTATGGGGTCTAAGGGGTTGGTAAAGATTTTTCCAACTTTTTTTTTTCTTTTAAATCCTTTTGAAAGCATTTTAAACCAAATTTAAAAAGGGTACCATCTTCTTTATGGAAAACATATATCTTTCTAGCTGCACCATGTGCCGCTTCAAAGAAATACAGTGGCAGCTGTCACTGACATGGCCTTTATCAAGAAGGCCATGAGATCATCACATCCATCCATCCATCAATGCTGATGTGGTGATCACATGGAATTCTCTAGCAAATTTTTGTCACCAGTCTACAATGTTTTAAGACTAATTTATGGAATCTCAACTGGTGAAACGTTTTTTTCCTGTGGCAACAGACATTTTGCCAAACTCATTCCATACATCCCTAGCGGTGAGGTACAAGGCATGTTTTCACATTTTTCCACGTGTTCCTGTTAGAAGCATTGAGACTCCATAGTGAGTGCTCTTTATTCTACATAAAGGGTTATTTTTTTTCGGAAATGGCACTGGGGTTATGTTATGTGATCCGTTAACATGCAACTAGTACTCGGCGCAGTTCTTGCTAGCTGCTCATTAAAAGTACATTACAGGTCCTCAAAGTCTATACAATATTGTGTACTTACGTGGCTCAGAATATGATATGTGGGCATTAGAATACGGATGGAGCGGGGGGTTAAATTGGATTTGTATTTCGGAGCACAGTAAACAGAGTAGATTGGCCAGTGTGAGTAATTCATTAAACATTGACGTTGGCTAATGACCGTGAGTGCATTCGCTCAGTCATTCTATACAGTAAAACCTTGGATTGCGAGCATAATTATTTCCAGAAACATGCTTGTTATCCAAAGCACTTGTATATCAAAGCGAATTTCCCCATAAGAAATAATGAAAACTCAGATGATTCGTTCCACAACCATTTAATCATAAGTCCTTCAGTTTATAGTCCATATAAAAATATTATAGCAATGTGACCAGGTTGTGCAACCATAAAATGTCCATCCACAAATGGAAGCCTCCACAAGGGGATTAGAAGCAAAATCCAGCAGGAGCTACAGAGTATAAAAGAGAAGAGAGGCGCCTCTAAGGCCCCTTTCACACTGGGGCGGTGGGAGCGTCGGTGGTAAAACAGCGCTCTTTTTTTTTTTAGCGCTGTTTTACCATCGTTTTTGCAGCTGTATTCGGCCGCTAGCGGTGCGGTTTTAACCCCCGCTGGCGGCCGAAAAAGGGTTGAACCCGCTCGTACAGCGCGGCATTACCGCGGTATAGCCGCGCTGTCCCATTGATTTCAATGGGCAGGAGCAGTGAAGGAGCGGTGAACACACCGCTCCTTCACCGCTCCAAAGATGCAGCTTGCAGGACTTTTTTTTACCGTCCTGCCAGCGCACCGCTTCAGTGTGAAAGCCCTCGGGCTTTCACACTGAACAAACAGCGGAGGCTGTTTAGGGGCGGTTTGCAGGCGGTATTTTTAACGCAATAATGCCTGCAAACCGCCCCAGTGTGAAAGGGGCCTTAGTGTAGCAATATGGTTACATTTAATGAAGGTCCAACATTTAGCAGCTCACATGGTTGATTAGAAGAGGCACATCTAAATATGCAAGCACCTGGGGTAAAGCTGTCCACATAGACCAGGGGTCTTCAAACTACGGCCCTCCAGTTGTTCAGAAACTACAATTCCCATCATGCCCAGTCATGTCTGTGAATGTCCGAGCTTTACAATGCCTCACGGAATGTGTAGTTCTGCAACAGCTGGAGGGCCGTAGTTTGAGGATCCCTGACATAGACCATCCTCCGGACCACCGGCCCTCATTGCTGTCAATCTACAATTGTGACCAGGAAGACTACCCTGCAGTAGAGCGATCTGAAAGTGAGGCTTGGAAACGCTCATGGAGGTCAGCGTGGAAGGGATGACGTGGATGGCGGTGAGGAGGATGGTCTATGTGGTCAGCTTTACCCCGGATGCCTGCATACTTAGATGTGCCTCTTTTAATCATCAACCATGTGAGTTGCTAAATGTTGTACCTTTATTAAATGTAACCATATTGTTACACTTAGAGGCTCCTCCCCCCTTTTATACTCGGTTGTGACTTGACGCTACTTGTATATCAAGACATCGCTTGTATATCAAGTCAAAATTTATGAAAAAATTTTGCTCGTCTTGCAAAACACTCTCAAACCAAGTTACTCTCAAACCAAGGTTTTACTGTATATGTATCACACAGCCAAGCCTATAAGAGAAGTAGAGATAACGGGGTCGAAATGTCTACCATCACTGCCCATTATGCAGTCTCCATAAATACATTTCTGTGGGCTTCTTCACTAAGGCAAGACCAAGTAAGTTTTGTCTCCACCATCTCCAGCAAAGCCATACCAAGTTCCACAGCTATGCTGCCCTGCCAATTTGCGTGTTGAAGGCTGCACCGCAGTGGGGGGTGCATAGCACCAACAATTGGTGTGGTCTGTTGAACAGAATGAGGACATCTTCTGTTTAAGTTTTCCAATCTAAGAAACCATCAACAAAGCAAAACTGGAACACTACGAAACTGTAAAGCTACGGCTTACTTCTCTTGCTTCCCCTGATGATGGTCACCAATACAATCTTGAGAAGTCATTCCTTGAAGTCTGCTAAGAAACCAACACTTCCAAAACCATTGATCTCCTGGGTCACCACAGCTCTCACTGGTTCCTCCTGTTACAGGACACAGTGATGATGTGGAGGTTACAACAAGGAACCATTAAGAGTTGTGGGGGGCCCAGGGGATTGACATTCATGGTAGTAACTGTTTCCCAGTGGACATTTGACCATGTCCGACTGGCATAAGGCAGTGGGGGAGGCAGGAAAAATTGAGTATTCCGTTTCGTCTTTATCGATGCTTCATTTTCTCAGACTTTTTACTTAACAATCACCAACGTATTAGTTAGAGATATTAAGACCATGGAAAGTTAAACCACCTTGACAGTCTCTTCTATTGTCCCTTTCTCACGGGCTTTCCGGTCAGTTTTTCAGGCAGCCCTGATCAGAGCCTCCATTCACTCTTATGGGGCAGTGAATGTCAGTGGTGACCTGTACCGCTGACACCCGCTGCTTTCCGATCCTGTCTGTGAAATCCAGATGGATGGTGATCCTATTTTCCATCTGTCTGGCGGATCAGATGAAAAACCGGCAGGCGGTCCGCTTGCACCCGATCTCTCCATAGAGGAGAGCGAGGCTCTGACAGGTCCGTCTCAGCTCAGTGAGTGGAGATGGACCTGTCTTCCGTCTGCTCAGCGGGGATCAGCGGATCGATTCCTGAGCAAAGCGGAGTCCGCCAGGTGGACCACCTGCGTGAAAGGACCCTACCTCTCAGGACACTATTGGTGAGATCTTTATGCCGAGTTTCAAGGTCTTCACACCTGCTGTGGTCATTATTAGGGGCACCCATTATCTCTGCTGAATTTAACTTTATTCTTTATTATTGAGGATGTAACAGGATTTGGAATGCAGGTGGGCAAAAACTACCAAAATTCCCAGGAGGTCAGACACAGATTCAGGAATTCTAGCCTGGGGCATAAGTGCAGGGGTCAAAATTGCGATACGGCCCCCTGTACACCTCGATAATCCCCTCCATTTTCCTCTTGCAGCCTTTCAGCGGCTGCAGGAGGCAAACGATGGGGATCAGTTCCCCTATATTCCGCCCCATCTATTCACCTCCTGCTGTGATTGGGACCCTGTGCTCTCTCCTGGCCCCCTCTCATCTCCCGCAGCGCGGTTGGGTTCTCCCCTCTCCCACCGACTGCTGCGGGGGATGCTGTCAGGATGGAGTCTTAAAGAATGATCCATTCTGATCACTGTCTGTTCATGGGAAGCTCTTTTCCTGTCCATTCATTCTGTTCTGAAGGGGCTGCAAAGAAGGAGATTGAGGGCTGTGTCCCAAATCTCCTTTCTCGGTCTCAAAGGTGAAACATCAGAGGTCTGTTTAGACCCCTGATATTTCACCAAAGCCCCCCCCCCAACGGGGCTCATAAAAAATAAATGTAAGCAAAAATAAAATTGTAAAAAAATAAATACATAAAATGGTAAAAAATAATAAAAATAAAAAACTACTGACACCAGTCTCCAAAACTACCAGGGTCGTAAAGGTTGCACTTGCGAACAGGCCCTGGCATTCCGCCACCATGGAGGCCATTGAGGGGCCAGGCAGGGGTCAGGGGGCCCTTTATGGTTTCTGGCACCGGTTTCTAAATCATTTATCTGGAAAGAGCATGCTGCAAATGAATAATAAAATTCCTTGCACTTGTTATAAGTCAGTGACTTCGTATTGAAACCAGAGAGTCAGCAGAGCCAGAAAGCTACCATTTTCCTTTGAAGAGGTCATCCTTTACAGCTTATACATTTGTCTTATGGCATGTCCATCTCTGGGAAAAAATTGAATATTTCCACCGTTTTTACCAGATCAAGAGATAATTTCATGTTGATGAGTACCAAAAGAAATTGTTGAGAGTTGAGGATTGGCGAGGTGGGAAAACCTGACATGCCAATGCTTGAAGGTGTCTGCATGTGCCTCTTATGCCCCTTTCTTGGTGTCTATGTGCATGTTAGCTTTCAGAGGGGGTAGACAGAGCCTGTGTGTCAAATTGCCCTGTTGAAGCTATGGCTGTCTTTCAGTGGTAAACCCAATGCAACCGGTTTTGCCAAGCAAGCCAACCACTGTGCATTGGTTTTAGGGACTAGACTATTTTGCGCCCTAGGCAAGACCAGCTACTTGCACCCTTCCCCCCAAAAAAATAAAAAATAAAGACTGCAAATACAGCCTGTAAAGTGTAAAGGGATGCTTTCTCACCTCCATGGCTGACCGGTGAGCTGGGAGGAAGTGATCTTGTGCCCAACACCTCATTGGCTAGATACCTCTTCTTCACGTATTGGCTGAAGTTTGCAGGAGATGACTTCATCTCCAGCTAATATCATCCAATCCTGCAGCACTATGCGGAACTTCGGTGCAGTGTGTTTGGGAACAGGGCATCCATCAGACATTTTGGGGCCCCCTGGGTTCCCCCCCTTACATCAGAGTTTGCCCCTTTCATTAGGGTCCCCAAAGTCCCCCCCCCTTACATCGCAAGAGTTCCCTCTCCTTAACTCAAGGACCCCAGAGTTCCAACCTTACATTAGAGCCCCCCTTTTATTAGGATCCCCAAAGTTCCCCCTTACATCAAGGTTCTTAAAGCGACCTTACATCAGGGTCCCTAAAACCCCCTTACATCATGGTCCTTAGAGCCCATTTCCTTTCAATAGGGTCCCCAAAGTTGGAAAGGAAGACCAGAGTGGTGTAAGGAGAGCGGAACGGTTTAAGAGAATAGTTGGGGTAGTGGAAGGGGAGGGAGGAGTATTGTGAAGACCCCATAGCTTACATCAGGATCTGTTCCTTCTCATTGGAGCAGTCGGCTACAGCAGTGGTCATCAACCCTGTCAACTAACAGGCCAGGTTTGCAAGATAACTGAAATACATCACAGGTGATATAATTTGCTGCTCAGTGATTGCAGTATTCTAGTCTGCATCTCCCCAAGGTAATACATAAAATAATACATAAACCCTGGCCTGTTAGTGGGCCCTGAGGACAGGGTTGATGACCACTGGGCTACAGGACAGGTGGAAGCTGAAAGGCTGGGCACTGGGACCGGATAGGTTTTTGGAGGAGGAACTCCTTCCTCCTCTTCCTCTGAATGCCAGGGCCTGGGGGAGGGGCAAGCACGTGATTGGTTGCTAGGACATGGGTGGTCCTAGCAACCAAACCCTGGTGCTGAGAACAGCGGGCAGTGGTGGATGCGGTCAGCCGCCATACATTCAAGGTGAGTTCTGATTGCTGCACAACCTGCGCTGTTAAAGTAGGGACGCTGACTGGGTATTTGGGCAGGACGCCCCGGAGGGGGAGTTTGGACCCAGCAGCAACTGGCCGTGGCTACGCCCAAGGCAGCAGTGCGCCCTAGGGCGGCTGCCTTGTGGTAGCACCGGCCCTGATAGGTTTTACGCTGCGTGGGTGCTATCGCTTTTCATGTCTCTTGACTGCCTGGTTCATAAGCCTTCACTTGTCTAACAGGAGGGGAGGGGGGCAATGCATAATGCCTGTATCCTCCTTATTACTGTAGAAACAACGGCACTCATTCCAAAAGTAACAACTGCTACTTGCCCCATGGTTTTTCAGTTTGGTGCATGTTTATTTTCCATAGACAAGCCAAAGTCCTCTTGGGTCTTTGGGTACCCATAAAGCAACTTCGTATTTTAATGGGTCGTCTTTAGAGCAGGAAAGGTGAGTGCACATACTGTTTGTCTACAGAAGCTAGAGACAGATCCAGTATTGAGATGCACAAGTTTCTGCTTTTGTCTTCCCACAGTACAGCACTTATTGCACGAATAGCCAATTGGCAGACCTGAACTCCGTGTTGGGTCCGAGCTTACACGGTCGATTGCAGATGGCCCCAGAAGACAAGGGGAGCACATGGAAGGCACGTATGTGTGCCTTACTCTAAGGCCAACCTGTTAATTTGCCTGGAATGTGCAAAGTACACTTATGCTTTAAAGGCATTACCAACCATATAACCTTGGTCAATGGTGTACCCTGTGTATCTATCTGCATGGAGGGGTCATCAACATCAGACCTACTACAAGGGTTTCCTAATCATTGGTTTACCCATTTAATACTGCTGATCAGTCAATTCTGGAATATCCAATACTTTTAGAAGTTTTAAAACGCCATAACTTAAGTCCAAGGACAGAGGTAAATGTCTCCATGGCGTTGCTGTTGACTGGGAAGCTCTTCTCTTATGTCAACTCACAGAGCACGTAAGAATCCATATTTTTTTTTTGTGTTGCACTAGCCCGTTTTGGTGACAGGTTCCAGCGTATAAACAGCGCTTATTTGACTATGTGAAGGCCCTGGCTTATGAAGTATGCTGGCTTCTCTTCATCTATATGGTCCAACTTTCCCAGCTTGGGCAACCAATACCTTTTCATACGATCGTAAGTCAGTGCAGAGTGAAGCCCGGATGCAGAATGTGCTTAATTGCAGTGATCTTTGCTGTCCAGCTCACCCCAATCACACCAGGCCTTTCGGCACAGTCCAGAATTGCCAGACGGCCAGTCCAAGATTGTCCATGAATACCTTGTCTCTGGGTGGCTTTCACGCTTTTGGCTTTAGAAGATGTGCTCTGAGCTGCTGTCAGGATACTCGAAGCTGTGCTGCCGTTCGCTCAGCATGATCTGTTCGGTCGCGCTGCTGCCCATCTTCTCGTTGTACCAGGTGTCGTCGCTGTGCCGCGACTTGCTGGCCCCGTTGTTGCATCCGTCAACCAGGTTGTGCTTTTCGCAGATGCTGCCGGGCCCAGCTCGGGGAGGTTGGCTGTTCGTGTTTTTGTATTCATCCTCGATGTCTTTCCCGAGTTTCCAGCGCTTCCATTTTTTCAAGAGCTCGGATTGAACCTGGGGGGGAGGACATAATGACAGACTGTTAAAGCAGGCGTGCGGAATGAGGATGGCTGCTCTGTGTTTTTCGGGATGTTCTAGTCTCCTCGCAAATCAGTCAAACTCAACATATTGGACCTAATCCAATGAATGTTTTCCTCATCTGCTAAATATTTACCCTCATCTCCCTCTGCCTGCTTTTTCCCATCTTGTATGCTAAATTCTGGCTCTTTCCTTTTAAGATATATGATGGCTTGTCTGCTGTGTTTCCATTTTCTACCCCCTCTCCTTTCACTAACTGTCATTCCATCCAGTCCATTTCATATATCAAAGGCAGGGGGGTAACTAAGGGTATTCTGTTATTCATATGCTAGAAGGGAACTTCGGTCAAAAATACTGATTGAATCCTAACTGAACTTTTAGTTTATATCAGATAAATACAGCCCCAGTGCCTCAACAAAAAAACATATATACTGTATATATATTTTTTTAAAGCAGCCACAGCCTGAGTAGAAAAGCCTGTCTCCTAACCAGCATCCTGCAAAAAAGGACTCGTACACACGACCGGATTTTCGACAGACAAAGCACCAGACTTTTGTCCGAAGGGCGTCTGCCTGGATTTTGTCTTGCATACAAATGGCACACAATTGTCGGCCAACAAACACGAACATAGTGACGTACCACTTGGAATTACTTGAGCGCCACCCTTTGTTCACCTTCTGTCGTGTTTGGTGAGCATTGATTCCGAGCATGCGTGTTTGTACTTTGGATTTTTGTGTGACGGACTTGTGTACACACGATAGGAAAATCTGACAACAGACCGTTGTCCGCCGAAAATTTACTAACCTGCCATCCAAAATTTGTTGGCTGAAAGTTGGACAACAATTGTCTGATGGAGCATACTAATGGTCAGATTTTAGGCAAACAGTGTGTAATCACACAATTCCCTGCCAAAAATCCGATCGTGTGTACGAGGCTTTAAAGCGGAGTTCCGGCGAAAACTTTTTTTTTTTTTTTATTGAACGTAGCATTATTACTAATGGAATAAGATAAAATGATCATGATCGATTTAGGTAAAATATACATTTCTTACTGGAATATTCTCTGCCTCCGTTTGTGGCCATGTGAAGCCCAATCCAGATCGCTTCCTGGATTAGCTTTGGAGACCAGCATGCACCTCCCGATCTCGCGCATGCGTGATTTACCGGCGCGGTGGCGCCAATTGCCCATAGCTTAGGGGAGAGAGGAGGTCACGAGGAGCTCTGCGGACCAGGAAGTGGCAGATTACAAGGACTACATAGCAACAGTGCATTTCTGGTAAGTATAAAATCATTTTTTCCTCCAAATGTTTGTATATAGGTTAAAAGGAGTCTTTTTTAATGGAATTCTTTTTTTTTTTTTTAGGGTGGAACTCCGCTTTAAAGCGGAGTTACACCCATTTAAAAGTCAGCAGCTACAAAAAGTGTAGCTGCTGACTTTTATTAATAATAATGACTTTTAATAATCAGACACACGCCTGTCCCACGGTCCGGCGATGTGGGCACACGAAGCCCCAATCCTCTCCCCAGCGCCGGCATTCTAACTGTGGGCGCCCGGCTGTGGCTTCACAGCCGGGCGCGCACTGCGCTGCGCCCTGTGAATGGCCGGGCAATCTTCTGGGACCTGTGACGATTGTGTAAGGCCCGTACACACGATACGAAAATCGGAATAAAAATTTCGTCCGAACGATCTGCTGATTTTCGAATCGGTACGGCGCTTTCTACAGCCGATTCTGGTTTTTCGTCCGACAAAAGCTGGATATGCAGACTATACATTTTTTTTTTTTTTTTCATATGTGAAGGCAACGTCAGATTTTTTTTTTTTTTTTTTAATTAGCACGAAAAAAATCGTAACAGCAAGACTACACATGCTCAGAAATGAAAAAACAGTACAAAACTAATTAACACATTACGTCACTTCTGAAGTTGAATTCTGTCGTACGAGAATATTCGTATGGGGAGTAACCTCTTCTCTTTCGACATGAGGCTAGCATGCAACAAAAAACGGACGAAGGGTCGTCCGAAATTCTGATTGTGTGCAGGCGGCTTTACCCTCTGTGTGGAAGCAGTGATCTCTCTTTGACATGCCCCCCCTGCTGAATCAGACTTATAGCTCTGAAATCATTCATGCTCACTGCGGATTGGAAAACTCTAGCTCAGATGCAGCATGCTGGACCTCTGCAGAGAGACCACCGCTTTCCCACAAAGCAGGGGCCCTTTTCTACAACATGCTGGCAGGGGACAGGCTTTTCTAATCCTGCTGTGGCTGCTCTAAAAAAATGCACTGAAAGTCATTTATTTTGATGCACCTAGAATGTATTTATCGGAATTCAGTTGAAATTGCACTTGGTTATCTGGTACACTTTAATCACTTCAGCCCCAGAAGGTCCACCCCCCCCCCCACCTTCCTGACCAGGCCATTTTTTGCGATACGACACTGCGCTACTTTAACTGACAATTGCGCATTCGTGCGATGCTTTACCCACATAAAATGGATGTCCTTTTTTTTCCCCACAAATAGAGCTTTCTTTTGGTGGCATTTGATCACCTCTGCAGTTTTTATTTTGTGCCCTATAAACAAAAAAAAAAACCTGACAATTTTGAAAAAAATTTTTTAATTTTCTGCTATAAAACATATCCATTCAAAAAAAATGCAAAAAATCAAATTTACTCATCAGTTTAGGTCAATATGTATTCTGCTACACTTTTTTTTTTAGAAAAAATATTCCAAGAAGTGTGTATGTGTGTATGTATGTGTGTATATATATATATATATATATATATAAAATTTTATTTTAGCACAGACCCTGGGAAATAAAATGGTGATTGTTGCAATATTTTACGTCACACTGTATTTGCGCAGCGGTCATTCAAACTTTCACTTCAGCGGTCTTTCATTTCAATTAATAAAAACAAACAAAAAAAACGAAACAGTAAAGTTAGCCCAGTTTTTTTGTATAACGTGAAAGATGATGTTATGCCCTGAGAATCGTAAGAGAATCGTGATCTTTATTCTAAGCAAAAAAAAAAAAATCATGATTCTCATTTTAGCCAGAATCGTGCAGCTATGTGCGCTTTCTAACTGTCGGGGGCAAGGGGCAAACATGGCAAACTGCTCCTCCCCCCAGATGTATGAGCATTATTTGTCAGCAACCCCCCCCCCCCCCCCCCAAAAAAAAAACTGAGCACAAATCTGCATGATTACCCCCAAGCATAAATCCCCCCTCCTCCCAGCACAAATCCACATCACTGCTGAATTCCCCCCTCCCAAAACAAATATTTGACCCCATCCCCCAAACTCCCCCCACACAACCCCCTCCCCCCCTCATCCCTTTTAGCACAAATCCCTCCTCCTCAGGAAAAAAATTTCCCCTCCTAGCACAATTCCAACCCCCCTCCCCATCACCTTTTTTAAACACAAAACCCCCCAATCCCCCCCCCTAGCACAAATCCTCTTCCCTCATCCCCCACTTCCATCACAGATCCCCCTAAATAACCACTCCAACACAAATTCCCTCCCCCTAATCTCCTTACAGCACCCTCCGACCTTATATGCAGGGCTGTCTTAATGCATGGGCATCCCTGGGCACTGCCCGGGGGCCCAAGGTGCATGGGGGGCCCCATGAAAATCTTGCATTACATCATACTTGCAAACTGTCCCGGATTTGATGGGACAGTCACGTTTTTTTATTAAGCTGCCCCGAGATGGCAGTGTTCTGTGCAGATTCCTGGAACCTGTACTGTGCCCTCCTGATCCCAGTATTGTGCCCTTCTGCCTCCCCCCCTGTACTGTGCCCTTTTGTGTTGATTAGTCTTTCACTTATGGTATGTTTAATTGTCTAAAATCGATTTTATTGAACGTACTAATAAATATATGTTTAATTCTATCATTTATACTTGTTCTTGAAAGTAGGTGCGTAAATTGGGGCTGGTAAGGGCCCCACTGCATTACTTTGCCCAGGGGCCCATGAAGTTATTAAGACAGCCCTGCTTATATGAGACCACAGTGCCCGGGGCAGCCGCCCCTCCTGCCACCCCTTATCCTGGCCCTGGGTGTGGTTGGGACTTGCCTTCCTTTTTTCCCCACATGACAATACTGGTACCTGAGTGACCCATCACATGGGGGGTGGGGGGCAGTCTTCGGCCCTGTGTAAGCTCTGATTAGGATCAACTTAGAGCTGCGTGTTCTCACTCTCAATGGCATGGGAGTAAAGAAAAGGCAGAATAAGCTGCTGGAGATGCCTGCTTTCAAATCAGAATCTTTTACTTTGTCCTTTGAACCCTCACTTCAAAAATGATAGGGAAAAAGAGAGTTTGATTGGCTTCCTCGGGGGGCTCTAAACGTTTCCCAGTTCCGCCACATCCTTCAAATGAACGAACGCTCAATACTAAACTACGGATTCAAGATGAGGACTTACTAATGCTTCATCCCGGGGCAATCCCCTCTCTCAAACGCTTTGAAAAAATTAATCCCCATAAATGTCCCCTTTTTATTCTTTCTCAATGTCTTCCAATGTGGCTGGCCCAGTGACTCCCGACCCCGTGTTTTAGATTTTCTCACATAATTCTGCACATTATTTGCCCTTTAACCTCCAGCCTTCAGAAAGCTTCCATTACTGTTTGGCAGCGGAGCTTTGTTTACAAACGGACATTGATTTACATGTTTTACTATAAATAACGGGAAGCAGATGTTCGGAGCAGGAAGCAGAATTTGAGGAAGGAGCGAACGCAGAATGGAGAATGTCACAAGTGACAGTTATTGTAGGGAAAGCAACACTTACAAAAGTGTGTGTGTGTGTGTGTGTGTGTGTGTGTGTGTGTGTGTGTATGTGTATATATCTATATATCTATATCTATATATATATATATATATATATATATATATATATATATATATATATATATATATATATATATATATATATATATATATATATAATATATATATATATATATAAAATGCATAGCTACCAACTGTCCCTGATTTGGAGGGACTGTCCCTGAGTTGGAGCATCGTCCCTCTGTCCCTCATTCCTCCTAATTTGTCCTTCATTTTGGTCTGATCTATATAGATGTATATAAAATGCACTTTTTATCTTTCAAAAAGTGTTTCTCAGTGCTAAACCTTTCATCCAATTTCTAAATTGCTGCATTTGTCAATTTTAAAAGCCAATATACAGGAAGAGTAGTGGTTAAAAAAAAGCCCCTGTAGATTTAGTTAAACTTTTTCTTGGTTAATTCTCCTTTAAGGGGGTGTGGCAGAGGGTGTGTCATATGCCTACGTTTGCCAGTAGGTGTCCCTCATTCCCATCTCAAAATGTTGGGAGGTATGATATATAGATATAGATATATATATAGATAGATATAGATATAGATATAGATATAGATAGATATAGATATAATCTCTCTCTCTCTCTCTCTCTCTCTCTCTCTCTCTCTCTCTCTCTCTCTCTATATATATATATATATATATATATATATATATATATCTATTCACATACATATGTTGTAAATCCACTTGTGGAACCACCCACCAACTTTTGGCCCCCCGCTGCGCCGGATCCCATAAGTGATTGAGCATTTCCAGGTAGGGCACCGTCTGTGCTGTCATTCGCTACAGCACGAGTCTGTCAGCAAGGCCCAGCCAATGATTTATGGCCAACACCTGCTGATCAGCTTAGCGAATCACAGTCCAGAGCCCTGTGTTTGCAAAGCTCCCAACTGTCCTTGATTTGGAGGGACTGTCCCTGATTTGGAGCAATGTCCCTCATTCCTCCTCATTTGTCCCTCATTTTGGTCTGCTCTATATAGGTGTATATAAATTGCACTTTTTATCTATCAAAAAGTGTTTCCCAGTGCTAAACCTTTCATCTGATTTGTAAATTCCAAAAGCCAATATAAAGGAATGATAGTGGTAAAAAAAAGCACTTGTGGGTTTAACCAATCTTGTTTTTTTGTACAATTCTCCTTTTAAGGGGGCGTGGCAAGGGGGTGTGTCCTATGCCTGCATACTTTTGCTGATAGGTGTCCCTCATTCCCATCTCAAAAAGTTGGGAGGCATGTATTTGCTTTGCAGGGAGAAAACTCAGCTACATCTATTTGTAAAAGCAGCACACATTTCACCAGTCCCAGCCAGTGTCATTAGTACAGTTGACGGTGTACAGTATTAGCACTGATCGCTGTATTAGTGTCAGTTACTCAGTTCCCACCCTGTGTTAGTGTAGCGAACAATCTGACGCTATCACAATCCTACTAAAAGTGGCTGATCGCCGCCGTTACAAGCATAAAAAAAAAATTTCAGTGGATATACCATAGTTTGTAGGCTCTATAACTTTCACGCAAACCAATCAATATAAACGTAGTGAGATTTTTTAATTTTTTTTTTTTTTTACCAAAGACATGTAGCAGAATATATTTTGGCCTAAAATGTATGAAAATTGTTTTTTTTTTTTTAATCGGATATGTTTTATAATAGAAAGTAAAAAAGAATGGTTTTCCTTTTTTTCCAAAATTGTCGGCCTTTTTTCGTTTATATAATAAAAAAAAAATAAAAAAAAACGCAGTGGTGATCAAATACCACCAAAAGAAAGCGCTATTTGTATGAAAATAATTAAATAAATTTTTTATTTGGGTACTGTGTTGCTTGACCGCCCAGTTGCCAGTTAAAGTAGCGCAGTGCCGCATAGAAAAAAATGCCCTGGTCATGAACTGGGTAAAACCTTCTGGAGCTTAAGGGGATTTATATATATATATATATATATATATATATATATATATATATATATATATATATATATATATATATATATATATATATATATATATATATATATATATATATATATATATATATATATATATATATATATATATATTACATACATCCATACATCCATCACTATGAATATGTATAGAAATAAGCACAATTTTTTCCCTGGTCTTTAGATGACCGCTGGCAGGGGTGTATGACAGATCCTACTACTCCTATAGAGCCCAGCAGCACAAGGTGCCCAGTACAGCCTGACTGCATAATGGTTTAGGGCCCGTTCACAGTACAGGAGATGTCTTTAAACCATCTAAACAAATGGGCCATTTTACTGTCCTTCAGGCTTTGAGGGGGGAGGCCAGGCTGTGGGCCAGTCGTAGTGGAAAATGCAACGCTGTCAGTGGGAGTAAACAATGCCCCATCATTGGGTTTAGCGGAAAGAGTAGTGCCCAATTGTTGGCGTCAGTGGAAGGAATAATGCCTCAATGTTGGTGTCAGTGGGAGAAATAGTGTCTGGCGATGTGGGGGGTGTATGTGGTAGTGGAAGGTGTCAGTAGAGCAGCGGATAATGTCAATAGTTTTTTATGTCTTTTTTATTTGGGTACTGTGTTGTGGGCAGCACAGTGGGGTAGTAGGTAGCACTCTCGCCTAGCAGTAAGAAGGGTCACTGGTTCGAATCCCAACCATGACACTACCTGCTTGGAGTTTGCATGTTCTCCCTGTGCCTGCGTGGGTTTCCTCCGGGTACTCCGGTTTCCTCCCACACTCCAAAGACATGCTGGTAGGTTAATTGGCTTCTGTCTAAATTGTCCCTAGTATGTATGAATGTGAGTTAGGGACCTTAGATTGTAAGCTCCTTGAGGGTATAGGGACTGATGTGAATGTACAATGTATATGTAAAGCGCCGCGTAAATTGACCTGAAATAAATAAATAAAAAAAATAAATGTCTTTTCTTTTTTTACAATTTTATTTTGTTTGATTTTTTGTATTTTTTTCACAATGCTTTTTTTTTGCGGTTTGGGGCAGTGGACAGTGTCAGTAGGGTGGGGTGGGGGTGGGGGGTGTCAGTTTTTTACTTTGTTATTTTTTTTCTACAATCGTATTTTTTTATTTTTATATTAAAACAATTTAATTCTGTAATATTTATTGAATTTTTTTGTTTCTATCGGCCCTGTTGGTGGGCTTTGGTGAGATATCAGGGATCTAAACAGACCCCTGACATCTCCCCTTTGAGACAAAAAAAGGGACTGATGCCAGAGATCCCCCCAGTCTCTTTCTAAGCAGTCTCAGCATTGCAGATTAATGAACAGAGACAGCGGCTCCTGTTCACTCATAAAACTGAAGCAGAGTAATACAGTTTACTCTGCTCAGTAATCAGAGGACACTAGTGTGATCAGTAGCGATCGCTCTGTGTCAAATTCAAAACAGGAAGGGGCTGGTAAATTACATATTTACCGCACCCTTCCTCCGCTCTCCATCTTGACATCTCTCCCACCGGCTGTGGGGGATAAGAGGGAAGGCGGGGGCGGAGGAGGCGCACACAGCGGGGCAGAGGAAGACACAGGGCAGAGGAGGAGCATGCAGCGGGGCGGAGGAGGAGCACACAGCGGGGCAGAAGAAGACACAGCGGGGTGGAAGAGGAGCACACAAGGGGGCAGAGGAAGACACGAGGCAGAGGAGGAGCTTTCAGAGGAGGAGCACACAGGGGGGTGGAGGAAGAGCATGCTGCGGGGAGGAGGAGGAGCACACAGCGGGGCAGAGGAAGACACAGCGGGGTGGAGGAGCACACAGCGGGGCTGAGGAAGACACAGGGGGGTGGAGGAGGAGCATACAGCGGGGCAGAGGAAGACACCGGGCAGAGAAGGAGCACACAGCGGGGCAGAGGAAGACACAGGGCAGAGGAGGAGCACACAGCGGGGCTGAGGAGGAGCACGCAGCGGGGCTGAGGAGGAGCACGCAGCGGGGCAGAGGAGGAGCACGCAGCGGGGCAGAGGAGGAGCACGCAGCGGGGCAGAGGAGGAGCACGCAGCGGGGCAGAGGAGGAGCACGCAGCGGGGCAGAGGAGGAGCACGCAGCGGGGCAGAGGAGGAGCACGCAGCGGGGCAGAGGAGGAGCACACAGCGGGGCAGAGGAGGAGCACACAGCGGGGCAGAGGAGGAGCACACAGCGGGGCAGAGGAAGACACCGGGCGGAGGAGGAGCACACAGCGGGGCAGAGGAGGAGCCCGCAGCAGGTCGGAGGAAGACACCGGGCTGAGGAGGAGCACGCAGCGGGGCAGAGGAGGAGCACACGGTGGGGCAGAGGAGGAGCACACGGCGGGGCAGAGGAAGACACAGCGGGGCAGAGGAGGAGCACACAGTGGGGCAGAGGAAGACACGGGGCAGAGGAGGAGCGCACAGCGGGGCGGAGGAAGAGCATGCAATGGGGCGGAGGAAGACACAGCGGGGCAGAGGAGGAGCACACAGCGGGGTGGAGGAGGAGCACACAGCGGGGCAGAGGCGGAGCACACAGCGGGGCAGAGGCGGAGCACACAGCGGGGCAGAGGAGGAGCACACAGCGGGGCAGAGGAGGAGCACACAGCGGGGCAGAGGAGGAGCACACAGCGGGGCAGAGGAGGAGCACACAGCGGGCAGAGGAATACACGGGGCAGAGGAGGCGCACACAGCGGGGCAGAGGAAGACACGGGGCAGAGGAAGACACAGCGGGGCAGAGGAAGACACGGGGCGGAGGAGGAGCACACAGCGGGGCAGAGGAAGACACTGGGTGGAGGAGGAGCACGCAATGGGGCGGAGGAAAAGCACGCAGCGGGGCGGAGGAAAAGCACGCAGCGGGGCAGAGGAGGAGCACGCAGCGGGGCAGAGGAGGAGCACGCAGCGGGGCAGAGGAGGAGCACGCAGCGGGGCAGAGGAGGAGCACGCAGCGGGGCAGAGGAAGACACCGGGCGGAGGAGGAGCACACAGCGGGGCAGAGGAGGAGCCCGCAGCAGGTCGGAGGAAGACACCGGGCTGAGGAGGAGCACGCAGCGGGGCAGAGGAGGAGCACACGGCGGGGCAGAGGAGGAGCACACGGCGCGGCAGAGGAAGACACAGCGGGGCAGAGGAGGAGCACACAGTGGGGCAGAGGAAGACACGGGGCAGAGGAGGAGCGCACAGCGGGGCGGAGGAAGAGCATGCAATGGGGCGGAGGAAGACACAGCGGGGCAGAGGAGGAGCACACAGCGGGGCAGAGGAGGAGCACACAGCGGGGCAGAGGCGGAGCACACAGCGGGGCAGAGGAGGAGCACACAGCGGGGCAGAGGAGGAGCACACAGCGGGGCAGAGGAGGAGCACACAGCGGGGCAGAGGAGGAGCACACAGTGGGGCAGAGGAGGAGCACACAGCGGGGCAGAGGAGGAGCACACAGCGGGCAGAGGAGGAGCACACAGCGGTCAGAGGAATACATGGGGCAGAGGAGGCGCACACAGCGGGGCAGAGGAAGACACAGCGGGGCAGAGGAAGACACGGGGCGGAGGAGGAGCACACAGCGGGGCAGAGGAAGACACTGGGTGGAGGAGGAGCACGCAATGGGGCGGAGGAAAAGCACGCATTGGGGCGGAGGAAAAGCACGCAATGGGGCGGAGGAAGAGCACGCAATGGGGCGGAGGAAGAGCACGCAATGGGGCGGAGGAAGAGCACGCAATGGGGCGGAGGAGGAGCACGCAGTGGGGCGGAGGAAGAGCACGCAATGGGGCGGAGGAAGACACAGCGGGGCAGAGGAGGAGCACACAGGGGGGCAGAGGAGGAGCACACGGGGGCAGAGGAGGAGCACACGGGGGCAGAGGAGGAGCACACGGGGGCAGAGGAGGAGCACACGGGGGCAGAGGAGGAGCACACGGGGGCAGAGGAGGAGCACACAGCGGGCAGAGGAGGAGCACACAGCGGGCAGAGGAGGAGCACACAGCGGGCAGAGGAATACACGGGGCAGAGGAGGAGCACACAGCGGGGCAGAGGAAGACACGGGGCAGAGGAAGACACAGCGGGGCAGAGGAAGACACGGGGCGGAGGAGGAGCACACAGCGGGGCAGAGGAAGACACGGGATGGAGGAGGAGCATGCAATGGGGCGGAGGAAAAGCACGCATTGGGGCGGAGGAAAAGCACGCATTGGGGCGGAGGAAAAGCACGCAATGGGGCGGAGGAAGAGCACGCAATGGGGCGGAGGAAGAGCACGCAATGGGGCGGAGGAAGAGCACGCAATGGGGCGGAGGAAGAGCACGCAATGGGGCGGAGGAAGAGCACGCAATGGGGCAGAGCAAGAGCACGCAATAGGGCGGAGGAGAAGCACACAGCGGGCAGAGGAGGAATACACAGGGCAGAGGAGGAGCACACAGCGGGGCAGAGGAGGAGCACACAGCGGGGCAGAGGAAGACACGGGGCAGAGGAAGAGCACGCAATGGGGCGGAGGAAGACACAGCGGGGCAGAGTAAGACACGGGGTGGAGGAGGAGCACACAGCGGGGCAGAGGAAGACACGGGGTGGAGGAGGAGCACACAGCGAGGCGGAGGAGGAGCACGCAATGGGGCGGAGGAAAAGCACGCAATGGGGCGGAGGAAGAGCACGCAATGGGGCGGAGGAAGAGCACGCAGTGGGGGCGGAGGAGGAGCACGCAGCGGGGCGGAGGAAGACATGGGGCGGAGGAGGACACAGGAAACAGTTGGGATGATCAGTGCGGCGGGAGGGACAGCTGTGGGCACCAATCTCCCTGTATGACATTTTAGCTGACAGCCGTGGGAGGGAGAGGAGGAGAAGCGGCTGTCAGCTCAGCTGAAAAGCTATACGGGGAGATCGGTGCACACAGTTGTCCCCTGCCGCACCGATCATCCCCGGCTGTCAAGGGACAATCATCCAGATCCATGTGTGCAGGGTGGGTCACAGTGAACACCCTGCACACATGGATGATACGCCACTGGCTGGAGCGTCGAAGAGAAGAGGCTGCGGAGGAAAGGGTTGCATGGAAGGAGAAGCCTGTGGAAGATAAACAGAAGGTGCTTTTTGTTGGTACTCTGGACAAAAATGGGCAATTAACCCATTCTGCAGTGCAGAAGCACCAATGCAAGGTTTTTTTTTTTTTTTTACAATTTTCCCTGGAATTCAGCTTTTATGGTTCCTTTTCTGTAAACTGCTTAGTGTTGTTGACAAAACGAGCATGCTGCACTTTTTATGTTCATTGTTGTCCTTCATTGTTTTTTTTTTGGCTCTTTAAAGAAAATTTCAAAATGTAATCTTGCACAGGTCACAATGAAGGTTCGATCACTTACCTCTTTGTTGACAAAACAGTAGAGTACAGCTACCAGCATTCCCTGCAGAAACGAGAGAGAAACGAGAGTTTCGTCAGCTGAAAAAAGGAACATTGACAGACATACATAGCTCCCAACTTTTTGAGATGGGAACGAGGGACACTTATTAGCAAAAAGTATGTAGGTATAGGACATACCCCCTGCCACGCCCCCTTAAAGGAGAATTACACACAAAAAAGAATCCGTTAAACCCTCAAGTGCTTTTTTTTACCCCATTATTCCAACAATGTAGCAATTTAGAAATTGGATGAAAGGTTTAGCACTGGGAAACACTTTTTGAAAGATAAAAAGTGCATTTTATATACAACTATATAGATCGGGACAAATGGGGAGGAAAGAGGGACATTGCTCCAAATCAGGGACAGTCCCTCAAAATCAGGGACAGTTGGGAGCTATGCCCACCAGTGCCGCCTCATCGGTGCCCACTGCCCATCAATGCCACCTATCAGTGCAGGGAAAGGGGCGGGGATTCCGCATTGCCTAAATATTATGTGAAAGGGAGGATCAGGTTGGAATAAGGACACTTATGCCTTTTGGTCATATGATGTATCATTCAAAACAGAGCAGGGCAAGGGGGTAGAGCAGAAAAGGGGATTGCAGCAGAAGACAAGTCCAAAAAGGGCAGGATCTGCAATTTATGGTGCTCATGGAGGTTAGGGGGCGCACTTTTGGCTTTTTTTTTTTTTTTTTTTTTTTTTTTTACCTTGAGTGCTAAAGGACCTCATCCTGGTTTTATTCCAAATGCCCCTGCTTCCTGGAGACCTGCGGTTAGTACTCAGCACCTTGGAGAGTTTCAGTTGCATCTGGAAGCGGCCAGCATGGGAGTTTTGCACTCCCATAGCTCCCAACAGTCCCTGATTTCTAGGGACTGTCCCTGATTTCTAGGGACTGTCCCTGATTTGGAGGTTCTGTCCCTCTGTCCTTCATTCCTCCTCATTTGTCCCTCATTTTGGTCTGATCTATAGAGTTGTATATAAAATGTACTTTTTATCTTTCAAAAAGAGTTTCCCGGCGCTAAACCTTTCATCCAATTTCTGAATTGCTGCATTTGTAAATTTTAAAAGCCAATATAAAGGAATAGTAGTAGTAAAAAAAAAAGCACTTTTAGATTTAATTAAACTTTTTCTTGGTTAAAATGGAGGTCCGCTGAAATTTTTTTTTTTTAAAGTCAGCAGCTACAAATACTGCAGCTACTGACTTTTAAAAGAAGGACACTTACCTGTCCAGGGCGCCCGCGATGTCGGCACCCGAAGCCAATCTGTCCCTCGGTCCTCGGGTGCTGCTGCCGCCATCTTCGGTAAGGGAATCAGGAAGTGAAGCCTTGCGGTCTCACTTCCCGGTTCCCTACTGCGCATGCGCGAGTTGCGCTGCGCAATCCGGATGGTCCCTGCTGTCTCTGGGACCCGTGTGTTTCCCAGCAGACAGCGGGGGGGGGGGGGGGAGGGACAGAAAGAGGCGTAGACTGCTGCGGGAGTCTGTGCCCGGAAGTGGGTGCAAATACCTGTATTATACAGGTATCTGCACCCCCCTGAAAGGTGCCAAATGTGACACCGGAGGGGGGGGTTCCGAAAAACGGAGGTTCCATTTTTATGTGAACCTCCGCTTTAATTCTCTTTTAAGTGGGTGTGGCAGGGGGCGTGTCCTATACCTACATACATTTGCCAGTAGGTGTCCCTCATTCCCATGTCAAAATGTTGGGAGTTGTGCTGTACTTAGACCCTCCCAGCAGAGGAGGTGGCTATAATGTGCAAGAAGGGAGGGGGCTGTGCTAGGGAATTGTCTCTTCCTGGAGTAGCCAAAATTTTCAAGCAAGTTTATTATAAGATTGCAAGTCAATAAAAAATTTATTTTTGAAAAGAAAAAAAAAATGCTGGAAGTAATCATTTAAAATACTTAATTTCTCTGTGCCCTTACATCCATTTTTTTCTAATTTGGTAACAGGGTCTCTTCAATCCATATTCTCATAAAGCCCACTTTAACTTGCCTGGAATGAGCCGATAAAGAGGTCAAAGAAAAGTTTCACTAGTCTCAGGGTTCCCATTGCCGTCTCATCGGTTACCAGCGCAAACACCACTTCATGTATGCCCAGCAGAGGGATGAGTGTGAGGGTGGATCTTGCCAGCCTGGTAGAAGACATAGTAACATACAGGTGAAGTTATTATACCATTTCCGCTCATGTGACCACCCCCTTCTTGTTTCCTTTTTAAAGTGCCCATGTAGGTTTGGAGAAAAATTGCCATTAAGAAATATAGAAACTGCATTTTTTTTTTCTTTTTAAAATATAGAAACTGCATTTTTAGTTCCTTTTTTATGAAGGTTTTAGAGTTATTTGTAGGGTAATGTTAAACTTCACCTCCCATTCCAACTCTCTCCCCAAGTCCCGGCGGTCTCCTCCCAGCCAATCGGCATCTCTGGACCCGCTTCCTGATTGGCCGGGGGGGCGGAGAAGAAAGACATTAGCGAATGTTAGTTTGGTAATGTTACACAACTGGGTGAGCTTCGGGGCCCACCCTTTTTTTGAAACCAATAAGAGCCTGAGGCTCTAATCATGTGCTTCCAAAAAAAAAACTGATTAAAAACCATGCATCCAGCACCCTGCATGTTGATTAGGGGCCAGGCGCATGGATTGGGGGGGGCCCATGCACCCTGCATGTAGATTAGGGGTCAGGCGCATGGATTGGGGGGGCCCATGCACCCTGCATGTAGATTAGGGGCCAGGCGCATGGATTGGGGGGGGCCCATGCACCCTGCATGTAGATTAGGGGTCAGGCGTATGGATTGGGGGGACCCATGCACCCTGCATGTAGATTAGGGGTCAGGCGTATGGATTGGGGGGGCCCATGCACCCTGCATGTAGATTAGGGGTCAGGCGTATGGATTGGGGGGGCCCATGCACCCTGCATGTAGATTAGGGGTCAGGCGTATGGATTGGGGGGGGCCCATGCACCCTGCATGTAGATTAGGGGCCAGGCGCATGGATTGGGGGGGCCCATGCACCCTGCATGTAGATTAGGGGTCAGGCGCATGGATTGGGGGGGGCCCATGCACCCTGCATGTAGATTAGGGGCCAGGCGCATGGATTGGGGGGGGCCCATGCACCCTGCATGTAGATTAGGGGCCAGGCGTATGGATTGGGGGGAGGCCATGCACCCTGCATGTAGATTAGGGGCCAGGCGCATGGATTGGGGGGGGCCCATGCACCCTGCATGTAGATTAGGGGTCAGGCGTATGGATTGGGGGGGGGCCCATGCACCCTGCATGTAGATTAGGGGCCAGGCGCATGGATTGGGGGGGGCCCATGCACTCTGCATGTAGATTAGGGGACAGGCGCATGGATTGGGGGGGGGGGCCCATGCACCCTGCATGTAGATTAGGGGTCAGGCGTATGGATTGGGGGGGGGGCCATGCACCCTGCATGTAGATTAGGGGTCAGGCGTATGGATTGGGGGGGGCCATGCACCCTGCATGTAGATTAGGGGCCAGGCGCATGGATTGGGGGGGGCCCATGCACCCTGCATGTAGATTAGGGGCCAGGCGCATGGATTGGGGGGGGGCCCATGCACCCTGCATGTAGATTAGGGGCCAGGCACATGGATTGGGGGGGGGCCATGCACCCTGCATGTAGATTAGGGGCCAGGCGCATGGATTGGGGGGGGGCCCATGCACCCTGCATGTAGATTAGGGGCCAGGCACATGGATTGGGGGGGGCCCATGCACCCTGCATGTAAGTTAGGGGTCAGGCGCATGGATTGGGGGGGCCCATGCACCCTGCATGTAGATTAGGGGTCAGGCGCATGGATTGGGGGGGGCCCATGCACCCTGCATGTAGATTAGGGGTCAGGCGCATGGATTTTGGGGGCCCATGCACCCTGCATGTAGATTAGGGGTCAGGCGTATGAATTGGGGGGGCCCATGCACCCTGCATGTAGATTAGGGGCCAGGCGCATGGATTGGGGGGGGCCCATGCACCCTGCATGTAGATTAGGGGCCAGGCGCATGAGCGGCCGCCACTGTAAACTGGTCATTCTAAGAACCCTTGTCAGTGCTAGGAAAAGAAGAAAGAAATGGCTGCACATCCAGAACTTTCGATTGCCTTTTATTTTCTCGTTTCTCACAACGATGACACCAAAATGTGGTCACGTAGACGCGTTTCACACCACATCTTGTGCTTAATCATTACCATGGTAACGATTAAGCACAGGATGTAGGTGTGAAACGCGTCTACGTGACCACAGTTTGGTGTCTTTGGTGTTAAAGTTGTGAGACAAAATAAAAGGCAATCGGAAGTTCTGGATGTGCAGCCATTTCTTTCCAAGTTTCCCATGGAGGCGGGCCGGGGCTAGCACTCTGCATGATACTCCAATCAGCCTTATCTCTAAACACCTGGAGCGCAGCGGTTCCCTTTCTTGTATACTACCTTGTCAGTGCTAAATGGTTCGTCTCAACAGTGGTAACTGATACATTTCCTAGAGAACTAGTTCTTTTGAAACAAAAAAAAAAACAGACTTACTGGCCTGATCACCAAATGAAAATAGAAGGAAGAAAGCCGACAAATAGAAAACGAATGCAGCCATCACATGTAGGAATTGGGAGGCTGCAATATATATGTAATAAACGTTTGCTGTTGGGTTTAATACCGCTTTAAGCTTAACTAATTATAAACAATCCAAAAGATTCTTCTGTCCACGTTTTACAGCATGGACGGAGGAATCTCCTAATGCACAGACACAGCTGTTGCTCCCAATATGGCATCCATGCGGGTGCACAGCGCCAAATACTGACAGTGTGGGTTCGGGAAACATGCAACCACACGGGTGTCATATTGGGCGCTGCGGCTGTGTAACTTTTTTTGCCCTGTACTGAAAAGCTTGGAGATGATGATGCTGGATGTCCTCCAGCCCGGAAATGAGGCGGGCTCTATCGGACTTGATGCAGATTGTAATGCACAATATGAGAGGCTCACAGTGTGCAGTGAAATCAGTTTCGGTACAGGGGAGCCTGCACAAGTCTGCATGACTGAAGGGTAGACTGGAGTTCAGCTTTAATATGACCCTTCCAAAAGTTCTCCAAAACCTTCACCATTGGTTAAAAAAACAACTACAGTGGAACCTTGGATTACGAGCATAATCTGTTCCAGGAGAATGCTTGTAATCCAAAGCACTTGCATATCAAAGCGAGTTTTCCCATAGAAGTCAATGGAAACGAAGATAATCCGTTCCGCATTGACTTCTATTGCATGCAATACCGCATGTGGCCAGAGGTGGGGGGGGGGCGCTGGAGAGCCTCAGAAATATTCGGGAACAGCTCGGCTGAACTCAGAAACACTCGGGAACTAAGAATTTCAGAGTGGTTCCGAGCATTTCCGAATGGCTCTGAACCGTTTCAAGTGTCACCGGCGCCCCCGCACCTCTGGCCAAATGCGGTACTGCACACCACATTAGCTTGAATTCTGCTCGTTTTGGGAGCCAACACTCGCAAACCGAGTCAGGATTTAAAAAAAAAAAAGTTGCTCGTCTTTCAAAACGCTCGTTAACCATGTTACTCCTTAACCAAGGTTCCACTGTATTACTTCTTCCTTGCCGCCTCCTTTGCAGCAGGATGTTTCTCACTGCAGTACAGGAGCACTTTAATCACTACAGTACAGGAGCACTTTAATCACTGCAGTACAGGAGCACTTTAATCACTACAGTACAGGAGCACTTTAATCACTACAGTACAGGAGCACTTTAATCACTACAGTACAGGAGCACTTTAATCACTACAGTACAGGAGCACTTTAATCACTACAGTACAGGAGCACTTTAATCACTGCAGTACAGGAGTACTTTAATCACTGCAGTACAGGAGCACTTTAATCACTACAGTACAGGAGCACTTTAACCGGGAAACCACAGTCTGCCCTGCGCAGCATCTGTGCCGTCCATGCGACTTGTGCCGCCATTTTGCGGGTGTCACACGTCTCTCACCTGAGTTTATAGTCTG
Organism: Lithobates clamitans; assembly: GCA_037952925.1. NCBI lineage: Eukaryota > Metazoa > Chordata > Amphibia > Anura > Ranidae > Lithobates > Lithobates clamitans. The sequence continues at coordinate 105,108 of JBBGZY010002247.1, forward strand.
TGTACCTCATCTGATGAGCTCGCATCTTCGACAACAGAATCTGAATTATCCTCATGAATATTAAAAAGTTGATCTACAAAGTACAAAGAAAAAGAAAAGCTCCATTGTCATGGAAATCTAAACATTTTGGCGTTCTTTTACTTTTACAAGGGATTGTCTCATGGCAAAACAATCCGGAGTGTTAGAACGCAGCTGCTGCATCCCCACGGATCTTCTTGCAAACAAAAACAGAACCTTATTTCCCATCTATTAAAGTATAGCTAAAGGCAAACCATTGTCATTGTGACTGTGAATCAGAGGAAATCTCACTAACAGAGACCTGAATTGCAGTCATTCTCCTTGTGCAGGGTGACTGGTCTCGTCTCCGCCCCCTCCTGTCGTTTTCTGCAGGCAGCCCACAGTGGGTGGAGCCTGCTCTGTCCCTCCCACATCCCTGTTCTCTGCACAGCACAGTGATTATGTCCCCGCTACTTTTACAGGGTGATATCTGGGTTTGCAAAGGCATTTGATGTACATAAGGTAAATTTATATCCCTTTTGACTATTTAGTAATATATTAAAATTACATTTTTTGTGCTTGGAGTTCAGCTTTAAGGGCCGGTTCACACCAGAACACGGTGCAGAAAACCCACGTTCCATGTACGTTTCCCCGCACCATCAGGGCTTTTTTTTTCCTCAGAGAATAGGTACAGGAACTCCCCCCTTCCGAGTCACTTCTCGTCTCCACCCCCTGTCCATCTCCCAGTAGCGCCCCTTTTTGAAAATACAGAGCCAAGTATCATTTTGTGGTGCCAAGTAATTTGTATGGAATTTGTTAAGGATAACAAGGAAAGTAGTAAAATAGATCCCTTGCAGCCGGCAGCCATAGACCCCCCCCAGCAACAATATATTCACCCAGGAACAATAGACCCCCCCCCCCATGGACCCCACAAAAAGTACCACCCCAGCAGCAACAGAAGATCTCCCAGAAATAGACCTCTCCCTTAACAGTTGATCTCTTCCAGCAACAATAGATCCCCTCCAGCAACAGCAAATCTCCCAGCAGCCAGCAGCAACAGAGCCCCCAGCACCCCTTGCCATTACATACATTCAGTGCTGGAACTGCGTTCTCGCTGAAAAATAGCCCATGCAGCGAGTTTGCCCGCAACCGGATCACATGGTACCATGCGATGCCCTTCCAGTGAGTTCCCAAAAGTAGTGCATGCATGGTACCATGCGATGCACTCAGTGGTGTATTTAGGTTTTGTGCTGCCCTAGGACTGACTAAACTCGTGCACCCCCCCTAGTTTAAGTATGGCCAACCCCTTCCTGTAAAGACCTGCCATCTGTAAACCACACCCCTTCCTCTTCAGGCTCCACCTTTTTCTCTTAGAGCTCAACAACTCATCCTCCACTAATTTCCACTCGCCAAATGCAGGCGAGTGGAAATTTTGAGGTGTGTGTGTATGTATGTGTGTATATATATATATATATAATGTGTGTGTGTGTATATGTATATATATATATATATATATATATGTGTATGTATGTGTGTGTGTGTGTATATATATATATAATATATGTATGTGTGTGTGTATATATATTAATCAAATGTATATACAGTATCTCACAAAAGTAAGTACACCCCTCACATTTTTGTAAATATTTTCTTCTATCTTTTCATGTGACAACACTGAAGAAATGACACTTTGCTACAATGTAAAGTAGTGAGTGTACAGCTTGTATAACAGTGTAAATTTGCTGTCCCCTCAAAATAACTCAACACACAGCCATTAATGTCTAAACCGCTGGCAACAAAAGTGAGTACACCCCTTTGGTTGGGACTCTTCGTTTGGGAGAAGGTTTTTTTTGTGCGGGGGGGGGGGCTGCTTTTTTGCCGCCCCCCTGCAAAGTTCCGCCCTGGGCCTTGTCGGCCTAGGCCAAGATACAGCGCTGAATGCACTTGTAGTGATTTTCCAAAAGTAATGCATGCACTACTTTTGATGGGGTGCGGTTTCAGCCCATTCTAAAAGAATGGGCTGAAACTGCACCGCACAGAAATACATGTGAATTGCACAGGAACGCGCAGTGTATTCCTTGTGCGATTCCCAGCGTGAACCCACCCTAAAAGAGGGGAGGATTTAGAGCCCCTATCAGGATTTTGTTGCTGTTGAGTTCTTCACTGGGAAGATTTCTCTCACTTCCTGCACTGCCTGACAACCATCACAGGGGCAGGGAGTGAGGGGTATTACCCATAGACCTGTTTCACACAGGTTTCAGCTTGTATAAGAGCAGTGTGAACAGCAAGCTTTGTTGAAGCTTTTAAATTACCATTCAACTCCAGTTTGTAAATGTTGAACACAGATCGTAATGGGAGTGCTGATTGCCACTTTAAGCAAGCTGCTTGCAGGCTTCAGAATTTCTTCCGAAGCCTGCTAGCAGCTTGCTTAAAGTGGCAATCAGCACTCTCATTAGGATTGATGTTCAACATTTACAAACTGGAGTTGAATGGTAATTTAAAAGCTTCAACAAAGCTTGCGGAAAGCTCTGCCCAATGCTTCGTCAATGCTTCCTGTTCACACCGCTCTTATATAAGCTGAAGCCCATGTGTAAAACAGGCATAAGGGCACACAGACAATAAAATCTGACAGGAGGTTCTAATTCTTCCCCATTGTATTCAAAACTTGAAAAAAAAAAAAAAAAAAGGGTTTTGACTAGACATACACTTTAATTTATGGAAGGAGTGGGGTATCCTAAAAGAAAATACATAAACAAAATTAATAAATAAAAAATAAATAAATAAATAAAAAAAGTGCATCGTGCTTAAAGCTGATCTTGCGCCCTAGCGATCGCGTCCCCTTATTCAAGCTAACACCACAACCCCCCCGCCAAAAATACTGGATAAAAGTGCAAAAACATAAATTACCGTTATTGCAAGAAGCACCGGTGAACGCAGGATCCACCAGTATCCCATATTGATGTTTATGGTCCAGCACCTGGGTGAGGAAACAAAAAAATTAAACACCGTCTGGGCAAAATCTGCATAAATTATTTAAAGAAGCTTATTCTAAATCTCGCTTACTTGCCTAATCTGATGATTCTCTGCCGGGTTACAAACTAAGATTTTAAGCATTAACCTTATTTGTTCTGAATGAAGTGTAGAAGGGTTAGAACCGCTGTTGGGTTCCTATTGTTATTTGTAGCCATTGTTACCAGGAGAAGAAAGTGATGGGAAACGATATGTTTGGCGCAAAAACAACACTGCACATCACCAAAAGAACACCATACCCACCGTGAAGCATGGTGGTGGCAGCATCACGCTTTGGGGCTGTTTTTCTTCAGCTGGAACAGGGGCCTTAGTCAAGGTAGAGGGAATTATGACCAGTTCCAAATGCCAGTCAATATTGGCACAAAACCTCCAGGCTTGGTTCACACCTAATGCCGATGTGGCTCACAGCAGGGGTCCTGTGTGTCCTGCTTCACCGTTTCAGGTCTGATTTCAGGCCTGAATTTTTGGCTGAATTCAGACCTGAAATAGACCAAAAGACGCACAGGGCTCCTGTACAAATACGCACCTGAGGCGCATCAGAGATATGTGAACTGGCTCCATAGAGATTCGGTCACAATCTCCTGCTATTGCGAATTGAATGCGGCGATCCCGCATCCAATTCGCAATAGCGTGAACCCAGCCTCAGGCTTCTGCTAAAAAATCTGAACATGAAGAGGAACTTCATCTTTCAGCATGACAACCACCAAAAGCAGACATCCAAATCAACAAAGGAATGGCTTCACCAGAAGAAGAATACATTTTTGGAATGGCCTAGCCAAAGTCCAGACCTGAATCCCATTGAAAATCTGTGGGGTGATATGAAGAGGGCTGTGCCCAGGAGATGCCCTCTCAATTAGACATATTTGGAGTGTTTTTTGGGCAAATATTGCCAAGTCAAGTTGTGTAATGCTGATAGACTCATACCCAGAAAGACTGAGTGATGTAATAAAATCAAAAGGTGCTTCAACAAAGTATTAGTTTAGGGTGTGCAGACTTATGCAACCATATTATTTTATTTTATTATTTTTACTTCCTTCCATCTAAAAGATTTCAGTTTGTTGTTCAACTGAGTTTTATAGTTTATAGGTCACATTAAAAGGTGGAAAAAGTTCTGAAATTATTTATCTTTGTCTCATTTTATTACATCGCAGAATCCTGACATTTTAACAGGGGTGTGTAGACTTTTATATCCACTGTAGATTCAGAGTTGCCCTTCCGGACCTCCGCACGCCGATATACATCCTAAATTTGAAGGGGGATATCGTTGTTATGGCAGCAGCTAGCTGCCATAACCCCGGTATCCTCTTGTTCGGCCGGCGGTCCGCTTCAAGATAAAAGTGGTCTCTGCGGCGGATGCGCCGCAAGATCATTTTTACCAGCGGCGGGAGAGGGCCCCCTCCTGCCATGCTCCGGTGACCTCCGTCGCTGACCAGAGCTGTCGGCAGCGGCGGAGGTGATCGGATGTTTCTCCTTCCTTGGCATGGAGACGAGTGATTGGAAGACGGCCCCCCACCCGTCTCCGTGACATTGCAGGGCGGAGGAGACGTCAAAACGTCACGTCCGCCCATAGCTCTTAAAGAGCCATTTTTTTAAATTATTTTATTAAATGACATTTTTTTTTTATTGCATTTTAGTGTAAATGAGATCTGAGGTCTTTTTGTCCCCAGATCTCATATTTAAGAGGACCTGTCATGCTTTTTTTCTATTACAAGTGATGTTTACATTCCTTGTAATAGGAATAAAAGTGACCATTTAAAAAAAAAAAAAAAAAAAAAACAGTGTAAAAATAAAAGGTAGGTAAAATAGTAATAAATAATTTATTTATTTTTTTTACGCGCCCTGTCCCAACGAGCTCGCGCGCAGAAGCAAACGCATACGTGAGTAGCGCCCGCATATGAAAACGTTGTTCAAACCACACACGTGAGGTATCGCCGCGATCGGTAGAGCGAGAGCAAAAATTCTAGCCCTAGACCTCCTGTGTAACTCAAAACATGCAACCTGTAGAATTTTTTTTAAACGTCACCTATGGAGATTTTTAAGGGTAAAAGTTTGTCGCCATTCCACGAGCGGGCGCCATTTTAAAGCGTGACATGTTGGGTATCAATTTACGCCGCGTAACATTATCCTTCACAATATTAAAAAAAAATTGGGCTAACTTTACTGTTGTCTTATTTTTTTAATTCAAAAAAAGTGTACGCAAATACGGTGTGACAGAAAGTATTGCAACGACCGCCGTTTTATTCTCTATAGTGTTAGAAAAAAAAATTTATAATGTTTGGGGGTTCTAAGTAATTTTCTAGCAAAAAAACACATCTAAAAAAAGAGGCTCGGTCCTTAAGTGGTTAATGGTCTATAAATCAGACAAGTATAATCTGAGCAAGTGGCGGGAAATATCAGCACCGTATCGGCGGTGGAGGTTTTTTTACGGGTTTGCGAGCCGGTCTGTTGCCATCTGGCTGCGCTCCAGCGCTGCAGGAAATTGGCCAGTCTGTGTGACAGGCCTAATGAGTCTTATCATGTACAGCGGCTCCTAGATAAACACAAGCCATTTCATACAAATTAAGCTGTGTGAACATCACCTGTGGTTGCTTTGCTTAGTCGATGTTTTGTTAGCATTGGCACCTGCTAATGTCCTGCAAGCAGAAGGCCAAACCGCAGCGCAAGGACGGCGGTAGAGCAACACGCGCTCTGCCGTTACAGACAGCACCTGATCGTCATAAAAAGGGAGCTCACCACGGGGCTGTGCCGACACGACTGGAATCTGGGTGATAACAAACTGGCTCTGAGATTCTATTACTAATTTATCTGGTGTGGATGTGTACAATATAAACATTAATCCAGCGGCACTTGTAAAGCTAAAATGTAGGCAGATACAAAAGACACACATGAATGCAGCTCTGTATTCCTTGATTAATAATTAAATGTATAATATTTTTTTTTTTTTTAATGCAAGCAGCATAAGTACCGGAATTTGACTTGGTTGGCTTCCTCTTATGATCTTCTGTAGAGCAGAGCTCAGACTGCGAGAGGAAGGGGGCAGCACTGGGAGCCAATCAGGGGGAAGAACAGGCTGGGGGAAACTTGCCCCAGGCCAGTGATCAGATGGCTCTGGGTAGAAATACTCAAGAGGGGCCCACAGTCAGCGACACATGCTGGAAATCGGCACCAGGATGGGCCCATAAGGGGCGCCGCCGCCCCCCCCCCCCCAATCTATACACCCGGGTACTAATCTCCATGCAGGGCACCGGAAGCATGGATTTCTATGTTTTTTTTAAGCACGTGATTAGAGCCTGAGGCTCGAATTGGCTTAAAAAAAAGGGTGGGCTCGGGGCGCAGAGTCCTGCGCCCCTGAGCCCGCCCAGTTGTGTGAAATGCTGGAAATCAGCACCAGGACGGGCCCATAAGGGGCACCGTTCCCCCTCCAATCCATACCCCCGGGTACTAATCTACATGCAGGGCACTGGACGCACGGATTTCTTTGTTTTTTTTAAGCACGTGATTAGAGCCTAAGGCTCTAATTGGCTTAAAATAAAAGGGTGGGACCTCGGTTTGCGAGTAACGCAGTTAACGAGCGTTTTGCGAACCGAGCACTGTATTTCTAAAAATCCTAACTCAGTTTGCGAGTGTTGTCTCGCAAAACAAGCAGGATTTAGGCCAAAAGCGGTGTGCAGTACCGCTTTTGGCCTGAGGTGGGGGGGGGCGCCGGACCTGAGCATAGCCGAAAGTCGCCGATCTGCGCCGTTCGGAAATGTACTGAAAGGCCCGAGGACAGTTCGGCTAACCTCGGAAAGGCTCGTGAACGGAGTCTTTCCGAGGTTTGCCGAGGTCAGCCGAAGTTTCCCCCGGGCCTTTTCGGCCGTTTGAGGCTCTCCGGCGCCCCCCCCCCGCCTCTGGCCGCATGCGGTATTGCATCCCATTGATGTCAATGCGGAACAAATTATTTTCGTTCCCATTGCTTCAATGGGAAAACTCGCTTTGATATGCGAGTACATTGGATTACGATCATACTCCTGGAACGGATTATGCTCGTAATCCGAGGTTCCACTATAGTTGCCATTGTCTTCCTGATTCTCCTGGCCAATCAGGAAGCGGGTCCAGAGACCCGATTGGCCAGGGGGTCTCAGGACCCACTTCCTTTTTAGCCAGGGGGAGGAGCCCCGGCTCTTCCCTTGGCATACTCTCAATCTCGCGCTGCCAGGACCCCCTACATCACCGATCCCAACTGCCAGTCAGGGGAACCGGGCTCCAAATGTAAGGCCTCTGATCGCCGCCTCCTTCGCGTTCATCTCCTGCACGAGGAGGGAGGGCAGGACGGGATGGGACGGTGGCACAAGTGAGGGGGGGCATGTTTGTTTGCCGCCCCCCCCCAGCAAAATATTGAGCACCAGCCACCCACTGATCAGCACCGCCTTCCCTTGAGGCTCTCCACTGTGAACAAATACCAAGAGCCGCAAGAGAAGCGGATGCTGGAAGATGTGGAAAGGCGACTTACAAGAAATTATGTTCTTCAGGAACTTCCACCAATCACTGAGGCACCACAGAAATCTGTTTCCCCTACCAGTGCCAGATTTACAAAGGGGGAAAAAGGGGCAATTGCCCTAGCCTCCCCCCCCCCCCCCCCCCCCGGATAGAAGGGGCCACCCTCTTTACAAAAGTATAAAAAATAAAATAAAAAGAACAATAAAATACATTTAATCAAGTAATTTTTTATTATCATCTTGGGAAGTAATATTTTACCAGCCATAATCTGTAAAAGATTTGACTGGGCTGGTATATTGTATTATTTTTAAAAAAGAAATTTGGCAGCTCAAGCGAACCACACCTAGAGCACTTACACTCTTAACCTCTTCAGCTCCGGAAGATTTACCCCCCTTTATGACCTTGCCATTTTTTTTCAATATGGCACTGCATTACTTTAAGGACCCTTTCACACTGGGGCGGGGGCGGCGTCAGCGGCGGTATTCGGCCGCTAGCAGGGCGGTGTTAAAACCGCCCGCAAAGCGCCACTGCAGCAGCGCTATGCCGGCAGTATAGCCGCGCTGCCCCATTGATTTCAGTGGGCAGGAGCGGTGTATACACTGCTCCTTCACCGCTCCAAAGATGCTGCCCGAGGGCCCCGGGGTCAGGGGGGCCCCATGAGCGGCTTAGTCTGCCCCTGGATGTGCCCACAGTTTATTATGAAGGATTGGGGAAGTTTATGCACCGCGGAGGTAATGAGCGATGTCATCCCTGCCTGCAGATGGTGAGGCTATATGAGAGGATTTGTGCTGGCCAGGATTACAGAGCGATCATGGACCATGAGGATGATAGCAGTGACAGGCGCTCAGGCCACCTCTCCTCCTGGGGAACTCAGCAGAGGGGCGGGGCCACAGTATACAACTCCTGATGTCTCCATTAAGTGAACCTGACACCTGCTCATTGCTATCACATGGGGGGCTTCTTAGCCTTCTTGTGAGAGTAATAAAGTTCATTTAAAAAAAAAAAAAAAGGTTAAAAATGTTTTTGAAATCTCCCGTCTGCCTTCGCGTGCACATGTATGTAAATGGTGATTGCGCCACACATGACTTATCACTGCGAATGCCGAAGTGGGAGCAGACCGGTTTCACTGAACACGGTCGCCGGCTGCGTCGGAGAGTACTACTGTTGTATCTCTTTAATGGGAAGCTCCCCCCAGAGGGCACAGACAACAAAAAGAATTTAAATAAAAGAAAAAAATTGACAGGAGTTTTAGCCATTCTCTCTTTTTTTTTTTTTTCAAAAAAACAAAGTTTCGGCTAGAAATGCACTTTAAACCACCCAATAGAAGACATTGATTTAGTGGGGTTGGAACATACACCATATTACCAAAGGTATTGGAACGCCTGCCTTTACACTTAAATTTAATAGCACCCCAGTCTTAGTCCATAGGGTTTAATATTGAGTTGGCCCACCCTTTGTAGCTAATAGCATGGATGAGCGAGTATGGGGGGTGGAGGAACTTGACTTACCTGTTCCTGAACTTAACCCACTAGAACACCTTTGGGATGAATTAGAGTGGAGACTGCGAGCCAGGCCTTCTCGTCCAACATCAGTGCCTGACCTCACAAATGCTCTTCTGGAAGAATGGTCAAACATTCCCATAGACACTCCTAAACCTTGTGGACAGCCTTCCCAGAAGAGTTGAAGCTGTTATAAATGCAAAAGTTGGCCAACTCAACACTTAACCCTACAGACTAATGCCCCGTACACACGGTCGGACATTGATCGGACATTCCGACAACAAAATCCTAGGATTTTTTCAGACGGATGTTGGATCAAACTTGTCTTGCATACACACGGTCACACAAAGTTGTCGGAAAATCCGATCGTTCTGAACGCGGTGACGTAAAACACGTACGTCGGGACTATAAACGGGGCAGTGGCCAATAGCTTTCATCTCTTTATTTATTCTGAGCATGCGTGGCACTTTGTGCGTCGGATTTGTGTACAGACGATCGGAATTTGATTTTGTTGTCGGAAAATTTTATAGCCTGCTCTCAAACTTTGTGTGTCGGAAATTCCGATGGAAAATGTGTGATGGAGCCCACACACGGTTGGAATTTCCGTCAACAAGGTCCTATCACACATTTTCCATCGGAAAACCTGACCGTGTGTACAGGGGCATAAGACTGGGATGCCATTAAAATTCATGTGCATGTAAAGGCAGGTGTCCCAATACTTTTGGTAATATAGTGTATTAAGGCTGATCGTCTACTGTAATCAAATCACTTCTATCCAACCTGTAGAGATTTTTTTAGTGATGAAAAATACTATTTGAATGATTAAGCTCCTAAAGCAATAGATTGTATGTTCCAGATTATATCATATTCTCCTGATCCTTTCCCAGGCCTACAACATTCAGCCCTGGAGAAGGGGCATATCCTGACATGTGTTGACCTCTGATAGAGTACGATTATTAAAATAACTACTTATGGATTGTAACATTTTCTTGGCTCTCTTTCCAGTGTTATTGATACATTATTACGGGAACCCACTACTGGTCCTGGTGTTCCATATCTAAGGATCCAAGCACTCTTAAAAAAATATATATATATATATATATAAAGTCACTGGGTGAGGTGCACAGAACGGTCTATTGGAAGTATTGTGCAAGCAATCTAGTCCTTCCCAGGGGCTAAAATATAGGAAAATAGAAGAGGATTGCTGCACAAAAGGTGAAAATTTATTTGTAAAAAATTACATTACATCAGGCATTTTCAGGTTACGGGCTAGTAATGATATCGCCCTTCTTCACGACCACATACCTGTAAATAAATTTTCACCTTTTGTGCAGCAATCCTCTTCTATTTTCATATATATATATATATATATATATATATATATATATATATATATATATATATATAATACACACACACACAGTGGGGACGGAAAGTATTCAGACCCCCTTAAATTTTTCACTCTTTGTTATATTGAAGCCGTTTGCTAAAATCATTTAAAGTTCATTTTTTCTTCCTCATATTGTACACACAGCACCCCATATTGACAGAAAAACACAGAATTGACATTTTTGCAGATTTATTAAAAAAAGAAAAACTGAAATATCACATGGTCCTAAGTATTCAGACCCTTTGCTCAGTATTTAGTAGAAGCTCCTTTTGATCTAATACAGCCATGAGTCTTTTTGAAAGATGCAACAAGTTTTTCACACCTGGATTTGGGGATCCTCTGCCATTCCTCCTTGCAGATCCTCTCCAGTTCTGTCAGGTTGGATGGTAAACGTTGGTGGACAGCCATTTTTAGGTCTCTCCAGTCCAGAGATGCTTAATTGGGTTTAAGTCAGGGCTCTGGCTGGGCCATTTAAGAACAGTCACAGAGTTGTTGTGAAGCCAAACCTTCATTATTTTAGCTGTGTGCTTAGGGTCATTGTCTTGTTGGAAGGTAAACCTTCGGCCCAGTCTGAGGTCCTGAGCACTCTGGAGAAGGTTTTCGTCCAGGATATCCCTCTACTTGGCCGCATTCATCTTTCCCTCGATTGCAACCAGTCGTCCTGTCCCTGCAGCTGAAAAACACCCCCACAGCATGATGCTGCCACCACCATGCTTCACTGTTGGGACTGTATTGGACAGGTGATGAGCAGTGCCTGGTTTTCTCCACACATACCGCTTAGAATTAAGACCAAAAAGTTCTAGCTTGGTCTCATCAGACCAGAGAATCTTATTTCTCACCATCTTGGAGTCCTTCAGGTGTTTTTTTTAGCAAACTCCATGCGGGCTTTCATGTGTCTTGCACTGAGGAGAAGCTTCCGTTGGGCCACTCTGCCATAAAGCCCCGACTGGTGGAGGGCTGCAGTGACTTTCTACAACTTTTCCCCGACTTCATCTCTGGAGCTCAGCCACAGTGATCTTTGGGTTCTTCTTTACCTCTCTCACCAAGGCTCTTCTCCCCCGATAGCTCAGTTTGGCCGGACGGCCAGCTCTAGGAAGGGTTCTGGTCGTCCCAAAAGTCTTCCTTTTAAGGATTATGGAGGCCACTGTGTTCTTAGGAACCTTAAGTGCAGCAGAATTTTTTTGTAACCTAGGCCAGATCTGTGCCTTGCCACAATTCTGTCTCTGAGCTCTTCAGGCAGTTCCTTTGACCTCATGATTCTCATTTGCTCTGACATGCACTGTGAGCTGTAAGGTCCTATATAGACAGGTGTGTGGCTTTCCTAATCAAGTCCAATCAGTATAATCAAACACAGCTGGACTCAAATGAAGGTGTAGAACCATCTCAAGGATGATCAGAAGAAATGGACAGCACCTGAGTTAAATATATGAGTGTCGCAGCAAAGGGTCTGAATACTTAGGACCATGTGATATTTCAGTTTTTCTTTTTTAATAAATCTGCAAAAATGTCAACAATTCTGTTTTTTTCTGTCAATATGGGGTGCTGTGTGTACATTAATGAGGAAAAAAATGAACTTGATGATTTTAGCAAATACATACACCACATTTTTTTCTGCCCAAATAATATGCCCAGCTTTGGCGTTGATCTACAGCTTTCTGCACATACTTACTGATCATTTTCATATGTATACTTGACAGCCACCCAAGGAGCCAGAAATAGAACTGGGGCACCTAGAAAACAGAGAATGAAATAAGCAGATATCATTTAGATCCTATGGCCTTTTCTTTGCCTTATCAAGTTGCCCCCCCCCCCCCCTTGGGTACTTGGCACTTTATAATGCTGCATCTTCACATGAGTCCTTGCCCTCAAGGAGCTTACAATGTAAGGTCCCTTTGTCTCACATACACACTTTCTAGGGACAAGTTGGACAGGAGCCAAGTCACCATCCAGCAAGTCTTTGGCGTATAGAAGGAAACCCACGAAGCATGGTGAGAACACGCAAACTCCATGCAGATAGTGTCTGGCGCCCCAAGTGCTGCATGTCAGAAGTGCCAAGACAAGATCATCCAGTGCCATGGGCAAAAGATGGCAAATTAGGCCCCCTCCCTTTACTATGTGCAAGCTTAGGAGGAGGAGGGGGAGGGGGAGAGCGAGCACAACCCGCACCTCCTCCCGGCTCTCTCCTCTCCTTGCCGTTTCCCGCGCTGGGCTGACAGAAGTAGTGATGCCACTGTCACTACTCCTGTCAGCCATATAGTAGAAGGAACTTGCGGTGCCCCCCCCCATCCCTACAATACATGCTCTGCCCAGGGCAGCCTCTTCTGCCCGGCCCTGCTGCGGACCACCAAGTCACTGTACTTTTCTAGACTTCACTACTAACGTGCTATCATTATAAGCTCCTATATTCTTATTTTATACAGACTTTTAGCCCACTTTAATACTTTCAATATTTGTTAATGTGTTAAAAATCTTGTTTTTATAAATAGGTTGTGATCCTCTAAATGGGGGGCAGCCATATACGCTCATTACATACAGAGGATCTGCCTGCTACACAGTGGGTGTTGTCCTCTGTCTTAGTGCTAGTCTACCATTGAGGTCTAACTGACTGAAAGCATCACACTCCCTTGTGATCAGTGGCGGTGCGTCCATAAGGGCGCACGGGCGCTGCCCTGTCTCTCCAGCCACCCCTCTAGCACCAATAGATAGATTCATGCAATGCATGAATCTATCTATGGCCGCTGCTGCCACCCCCTATTCAGGTGCCTGGCCCCTTTTCGTGCGTATGAATTACAGCGAGGGGAGGGGGGGGGGTGTTTTTGAAGCACCTGATTAGAGCCATAGGCTCTAGTAGGCATCAAAAAAAGTCACCTGCAAGCGCCATGCTGGGCGCTCGCAGCTCACTCGCAGCTGTGTTAGAAAAGCGAATGAATATTCGCTTTCCTAACACTAAACGGCCTCTCCGCCAATCAGGTGCTTGGGTCTGTTACCGTCACCTGATTGGCTGAAACGACAGGCGTCGCTATTGGATGCCTATCAGGAGGAGAGGATGGGAGATGAGGACGGCAGGAGACGCACAAAGGACCCCACTCGTTGCCGTCACCCGCTGCCCCACCAAGACAGGGTAAGTGTCGGGCAGACGGGGGCGGAGAGTTCACACTGGGGGCATTCAAGGGCACACTGGCAGCATTTAATGAGCACACTGGCAGCGTTTGATGATTTTTTTCTTTGCGCCCCCCAAAAATTGAGCACCAGCCGCCACTGCTTGTGATTGACTTGAATAAGATTTATCATACTTTTTTTTTTTTTTTACAGTTCTGTCTCCTATAGGAGAAATTATATGTCGACCTGCCCCACTCCTCCCCTGCTGCGGCCGATCCGACAACAGCTATAAAGGAGACAGATGATTCAAAGCTGCAGCTTGTCTCGGTTGTGAGCACTTTTCTTTCTGAGACAAGCAACAGCAAGAGGTATGCAAAGGCTGACACGTCCCCCCTTCATCTGCATTCTTCTTGCTGCTGCTTGTCTCGGGAAAGTGCTCACAGCTGAGACAAGCTGCAGCAATCATCTGTCTCCTTTATAGCTGTTGTTGGATCGGCCGCAGCAGGAGGTAGGGAGGGGCAGGCCAGACCTCATAACCAGGGTTAGAAAACACTAAAGCAGGGATATGCAATTAGCGGACCTCCAGCTGTTGCAGAACTACAAGTCCCATGAGGCATAGCAAGACTCTGACAGCCACAAGCATGACACCCAGAGGCAGAGGCATGATGGGACTTGTAGTTTTGCAACAGCTGGGCGTCCTCTAATTGCATATCCCTGCACTAAAGCCTGGTACACACGATCAGCTTGTTGGCCAACAAAACCGTGGACTTTTGTCCGAAGGGCGTTGGCCCAAACTTGTCTTGCATACACACGGCAAGGAATTGTCGGCCAACAAATACGAACGTAGTGACGTACTACATTGTTTTTCAGCTCTTTAGCGCCACCCTTTGGGCTCCTTCTGCTAATTTCGTGTTAGTAGAAGTTTGGTGAGTGTTGATTCGCACTTTTCATTTCACGCTTTTCAGTTTGTTTCTGAACGGCCGTTCGTCAACCAGACATGTTGCGGAATCGGAGGACATAATGTGTTATTTATTTAACCTTGAAGTTATTGCTTTGACCCAAGTCCAGTCCAGGAACAGGAGGAGTTCTTGGACCAAAAATTGGTTACTTTATTAATCATGACCAATTATGTCATATGCCTTTGCTGCGGGAGCTCCAGGAGAATAATCCAGATGTTTTTCGGAATTATCTCTGGATGACGGACCCCTGCTTTCACCAACTCTTGGCATTGGTGACCCCCTATATTAAGAAGCAGGACACATGCATGAGGCTTTTATTTTATTTTTTGGCTGAATAATAATGATTTGGTATATTTTCTGTATTTTTGGATGCATAGAATGCACTTTTTGTTTAAGTTCTATTGGCAGATAAAATTAGACATGCTATTTGTTTTCTTTTTTTAATGCACAATAAAAAAATTGTGGAGAATAATACTTGGCTATGTGTTTTACTTCAAATGACAGTTTGGGAGTCGGCAGTTACATTTCAAAAAATACAATGTAAAATTAACAAGAGACACCAACATAGTTGTATCTTTGATCTTAAAAACTACGGGATAATGGTGTTGTGGTAACTTGCCCAAATAAAAAAAAAAAAAAAAAACATAATAATATTATTCTTGATATCACTAGAAAAAAAAAAAGCCTTTGAAAATTTTGTTTGTTTTTACCGCGCCGGTCCTGAGGAGCTGCGGGCAGGAGTTTTTAGGTGAGGCCGCGGCTTCGGCCTAATCAGCGAGCTCCTCAGGACCGGTGCGGTGTCCAAAAAAAAAAAAAAAAAACTCGATTTGAATCATGAATAGAGTTCTTTTTAAGAAAATCGCAGATTTTTTTTTTTTTTTAGAAAATCTCCCAGCCCTACCATGGGGGTTGATTTACTAAAACTGGAGTATGCCAAATCTGGTGCAGCTGTGTAAGGTAACCAATCAGCTTCTAACTTAGGCTTGTTCAGTTGAGCTTTGACAATAAAACCTGGAAGCTGATTGGTTTCCATGCAGAGCTGCACCAGATTTTTCATGCTCCAGTTTTAATAAATCAACCCCATGAGTTATAAGTCTATGCAAAATGAATAGGCAGCAAATTAATTTGTGTTGTGTTAATTGTAATTAATTTAATTGTAATTAATTGTAATTAATTTGTGTTGTGTTATTTAATTGTAATTAATTTGTGTTGTGTTAATTGTAATTAATTTAATTGTAATTAATTTGTGTTGTGTTAATGCGCATACATTTCATTTGTGCTGTGATTAACACATGGTATCTTGGGAACTAGAATCCACAAAGAGTTGAAGCTGTTATAGCTGCAAAGGGTGGGCCAACTCAATATTGAACCCTATGCACTAATGCCCCGTACACACGATCGGACATTGATCGGACATTCCGACAACAAAATCCTAGGATTTTTCCCGACGGATGTTGGCTCAAACTTGTCTTGCATACACACGTTCACACAAAGTTGTCGGAAAATCCGATCGTTCTGAACGCGGTGACGTAAAACACGTACGTCGGGACTATAAAGGGGGCAGTAGCCAATAGCTTTCATCTCTTTATTCTGAGCATGCGTGGCACTTTGTGCGTCGGATTTGTGTACACACGATCGGAATTTAGCCGATCGGATTTTGTTGTCGGAAAATTTTATAGCCTGCTCTCAAACTTTGTGCGTCGGAAATTCCTATGGAAAATGTGTGATGGAGCCCACACACGGTCGGAATTTCCGACAACAAGGTCCTATTGCACATTTTCTGTCGGAAAATCCGACCGTGTGGACAGGGCATAAGACTGGGATGCCATTAAAGTTCATGTGTGTAAAGGCAGGCGTCCCAATACTTTTGACAATATACTGTGTGTAAGTCAGCTGGATCATATGGCTCCCTGCATTAGCATTTTAAATATATTCAGGCCTGATAATATAACTGGGGGTTACTGTTCTGGTCTCCACCTCCTCCTTTATTATTCTGTAGTGGGTGGGGCCTGCTAGGCCCCTCCTACAGCTCTGCTCTCTGTACAGGACAGTGATGATGACACACCTCCCAACTTTTTGAGATGGGAATGAAGGACACCTATTAGCAAAAGTATGCAGACATAGGACACACCCCTTGCCACGCCCCCCCCCCCCCCCCTTAAAGGGGAATTGTACAAAAAAAGTGTACTACTATTCCTTTATATTGGCTTTTGGAATTTACAAATTTAGAAATCAGATGAAAGGTTTAGCACTGGAAAACACTTTTTGATAGATAAAAAGTGCATTTTATATACAACTATATAGATCAGACCAAAATGAGGGACAAATGAGGATGAATGAGGGATAGAGGGACATTGCTCCAAATCAGGGACAGTCCCTCGAACTCAGGGACAGTTGGGAGCTATGTGATGACACTGCTACGTTTACAATGTAATATCTGAGTTTGTAGAGACATATGATTTACCAACGATTTTTTATGATTGTAAAGGTGATAATCCAGTACATGTATATGGAAAGTACATAGGTACTAAAGATATAAAATATAATGATAAATACAAGTGGAGTTAGATTATTGGTGACTATTGAGGAATATATTTAAATTAAATGTTTTGCATCCAGGGTTTAACTTTTAACATCCAAGTGACGTCTCAATGGATATACCAAAGCGATGACTGCAGACCTACTAGATACCGAAGCTGATAAAAGGTCTCCCAAATACACCATGTATTCATAGGCGTGTGCAGGGGGTGTGTCCATATTTACTGCCCCTCCCCCTCTGCCCTGCAGTGCTGCTGGCTTCTTTCCTCTCCTCTCCCCCAGCTGCTGCAGGGGATGTTTAAGGATGGAGAGCAGGGGAGAGGCTAGTAAATATTTTCTTTTCTAAATGAACACAATAAACACGCTTGCTCACTGTGTCCATTCATAATTGAAGCATAGTAAACCGTTTACTATCCTGTTTCCCCGAAAATAAGACCTAGCGTGATTGGCGGTGATGGCTGCAATATAAGCCCTAGTTAAAGTCCTTGTAGTTCTTATTTTCAGGGTAGGGCTTATTTTCGGGGAAACAGGGTAGGGCTTATTTGGGGGGGGGGGTAGGGCTTATATTGAAGCCATCACTGACAATCATGCTAGGTCTTACTTTTGGGGAAACAGGGTATGTGTAATGCCCCGTACACACGGTCGGATTTTCCGATGGAAAATGTCCGATCGGAGCGTGTTGTCGGAAATTCCGACCGTGTGTGGGCTCCATCGGACATTTTCCATCGGATTTTCCGACACACAAAGTTGGAGAACAGGAGATAAAATTTTCCGACAACAAAATCCGTTGTCGGAATTTCCGATCGTGTGTACACAAATCCGATGGACAAAGTGCCACGCATGCTCAGAATAAATAAAGAGATGAAAGCTATTGGCTACTGCCCCGTTTATAGTCCCGACGTACGTGTTTTACGTCACCGCGTTTAGAACGATCGGATTTTCCGACAACTTTGTGTGACCGTGTGTATGCAAGACAAGTTTGAGCCAACATCCGTCGGAAAAAATCCTAGGATTTTGTTGTCGGAATGTCCGAACAAAGTTCGACCGTGTGTATGGGGCATTACAGTGTAAAAGCATAGAATATAGTGTTTACTGTGCTTCAGTTTAGTTAATGAACCAGGAAGCCGCTCAGCCCAGAGCACTTCCCATGCAGCTGAGGCTGCAGAGAAAAGGATGTATGTTTGAGATTTGGGGTGCACACCTATGCAAATATTAGACATGTGCAATTAGTTTAGTTTCAAATTCATTTAACGAATTTTGACAAATTCGGTAATTCCGCAATCTCCGAATTTTTCAATTTCCCAAATTCGGAAATTCGAAAATCTGAAAAAAAAAAAAAGAAAATCAGTAAAATTCGAAATAACTAACTATTAAATTATAGGTATTGTAATTTCCTTTAAAATTTGGCTGTTAGTGAACGTAATGAATACAAATTTATCCGAAGTTATGAATTATCCGAAATAACGAATGCCGCATCTTAAACAAATGGAATGGAACAAATTAATAAGAAAAAGGTTTTATTACCATTATTGTTAATTATTATAAGATCGTTACGTTCCATTTGTTTAGATGCGGCATTCGTTATTTCAGATACTTCGTAACTTCGGATAAATTCGTATTCGTTACCTTCACAAACAGCCAAATTTGAAAGGAAATTCCAATACCTATAATTTAATCGTTAATTATTATTTAGAATTTTACTGATTTTCTTTCTTTTTTTTCAATTTTCGAATTTTTGAAATTTCCGGATTTCCAGAAAAAAAAAGCAAAAAAAACGAAAAAAACGAAGAAATTTTTTTTGTCAGTGCACATGTCTAGCAAACATTAAAGCTGAACTCTGGACAAAAAAAAAAATTGTCAAATACAAAATTACTAAAATCTAATTTTAATATATTCCTAATTAACCGCTTGCTATCCGCGCTATAGCCGAATGACGGCTACAGCGCGGACCTGCATTCCCGGGAGGCCGTCATATGACGGCCTCCCCTGTGCACGTGCCCTGCGCGCGCCCTGCAGGGCGCGCGTGGAGCGCGCTGTGATCACCGAGTCACTGAGACTCGGGTGATCACCGATCTGTGTAAGGGGCCGGTCCCGGTCCCACCAGTGCCACGTATCAATGCCCATAAGTGCCACCTATCAATGCCTACAGGTGCCACCTATCAATGCCCACCATTGCCACCTAACAATGCCCACCAGTGATGCCAATCAGTGCCACCTAACAGTGTACAAGATCAGTGCCCATTATTGCCACCAATCAGTGCCCATCACTGCCACCCATCAGTGCCCATCATTGCCACCTATCAGTGCCCATTGGTGCCGCCTCATCAGCGTACATCAATGAAGGAGAAAAATTACCCTTTTAAAAAATTTTATAACAAAATATAAAAAAAAAAAATTTTTTTTTTTTAAAAATTCGGTCTTTTTAAATTTTTTTAACAAAAAAAAAAATCGCAGAGGTGATCAAATACCACCAAAAGAAAGCTCTATTTGTGGGGAAAAAATGATAAAAATTTCATTTGGGTACAGTGTTGTATGACCGCGCAATTGTCATTCAAAGTGCGTCAGCGCTGAAAGCTAAAAATTGGTCTGGATAGGAGGGGGGTTTAAGTGCCCGGTAAGCAAGTGGTTAAAGAGGAGTTCCACCCAGGGGGGCCATTAAAAAAAAAAAAAATTAAAAGTCAGCAGCTACAAATACTGCAGCTGCTGACTTTTAATTGGACACTTACCTGTCCTGGAGTCCAGCGATGCGGGGGGATCGAAGCCTCGCTCGTCTCCCCCTCTGTTCAGCGGCGCCGGCATTGTAACTGTGGGCGCCCGGGCTGTGGCTTCACAGCCTGGCACCCACTGCGCATGCGCGAGCGGCGCCGCTCGCCGTGATTGGCCGCTCAGTCACCTGGGACCTGTAATGGGTCCCAGATGATTGACAGGAGGGAGGGAGCAGAGCGGAGCCCTTCCTGTGCCGAGGGGGAAGTGATGTCACCAGCCCAGGCAAAGGAAGGGGCAGACTACGAGGGACCCCTTAGCAACAGGCATTTAGAGGTAAGTTAAAAAAAAAAAAATATTCAAATGTTTTTTTTTTGTTTTTTTTTTAGGATGGGATATACAAACCACACCAAGGTATGGAGTTTACTGGGGAAGAATGAGACTCTTATTTTAATGCAAATGTGCATATAATAAAGAATATGTAGAAGCTCCTGCATGCGCTCAAAATAGAGTCTGAATGTATGTGTTTTATATGTGTATGGAAGAAGCAATAAAGAAATAATTTTTAAAAAAAATATCCGCAAGGGTTAAAAATTTACTTTTTGAGCACCAAATGCTTTTGTGAGACTGGTATTCCCTTGTAAAATGTAGCAGTGACATCATCACTGTGCTGTACATAGACTATGCAGAGAGCACAGCTGTAGGAGGGGCCCCAGCAGGCCCCACCCACTATAGGCTGCCTGCAGAAAACTACAGAAGGGGGCGGAGATAAGACCGGTCATCCTGCACAAGGAGAGAGAGCAGCAGTGAGCGGTCTTTATTACGGGAAGCCAAAGTGTCACACCGGATGACTGCACAGATCTGGAAGAAACACACAAAGCACACCGAGATTCAAGAAGAACACACACGGTGAATGTATTTATACAATATTTGTTAAACCCGGGGTACAGCGTCAAGAAGATTGTGCGACCTTCATATTTCATCATGAAATCTGCTTTGCGTTAATGGAAGGTAGTCCTTTACGAATTCACTCAATGTGTGTACTCACCCCATCCAATACAGATGTACAGCATAAAGTAACTCCTTTCCGAAAACACAACCAGCACCAGAAGATTGTGCAGGTAGATCCCCTCCACCAGCAGCCAGTAGTAATTGGCAATAGTCGCATACTGCGCCAACACGTAGGCAACACGGCATCCAGTCTGCAAGATCGGGGGGGGGGGGGGGGGGAGTGAAAAAAAAATTAAAGAGATTTTAAAGAGACCCTGTCACCAAATAAAACAAAAATACAGATAGGAGCACATATACATTACAACTAGTATATGCCTGCTTGTTGTGTTTTTCTCCTTTTCATACACAATTTTTTATGCACTTGCAAAGGGGAAAATTTGACTTCTTTTAGGAGATATTTGCCTAGCAAAACCCCCTCCACCCCTTGCATATTATAGCCCTCGCTTTTTTTTTGGGAGTGTACAATTACCGTCTGTGCTGGCCCAGCTCCTCCACCCTTTCCCTCCCTATATTACATTTTGTGTAGCTGCCATGGGAGGAGTGAGGGGGGGAATACTGTAGAGCAGGGATCTCCAAACTTTCTAAACAAAGGGCCAAGCTAACAGTCCTTCAGACTTTAGGGGGGCCGAAGTGTGGCCAGAGGAAGTAGAAAAACATCCTGACATCAGTGGGAGGAATAGAGCCCCATCATTGGTGTCAGTGGGAGGAATAGTGCCCCATTATTGGTGTCAGTGGGAGGAATAGTGCCCCATTGTTGGTGTCAGTGGCAGGAATAGTGTCCCACCATTGGTGTCAGTGGGAGAATTAGTGCCCCATTGTTGGTGTAAGTGGGCGGAATAGTGCCCCATCATTGGTGTCAGTGGGAGGAATAGTGCCCCATTGTTGGTGTCAGTGGGAGGAATAGTGCCCCATTGTTGGTGTCAGTGGCAAGAATAGTGTCCCACCATTGGTGTCAGTGGGAGGAATAGTGCCCCATTGTTGGTGTCAGTGGGAGGAATAGTGCCCCATTGTTGGTGTCAGTGGCAAGAATAGTGTCCCACCATTGGTGTCAGTGGGAGGAATAGTGCCCCATTGTTGGTGTCAGTGGCAAGAATAGTGTCCCACCATTGGTGTCAGTGGGAGGAATAGTGCCCCATTGTTGGTGTCAGTGGCAGGAATAGTGCCCCGTTGTTGGTGTTAGTGGGAGAAATAGTTCCCCATCATTGGTGTCAGTGGCAGGAATAGTGCCTCATCGTTGGTGTCAGTGGCAGGGATAGTGTCCTATCATTAGTGCAAGTGGCAGGAATAGTGCCCCATCATTGGTGCAAGTGGCAGGAATAGTGCCCCGTTGTTGGTGTCAGTGGATGGAATAGTGCCTCATTCTTGGTGTCAGAGAGAGAAATGGTGCCCCAAGTGCCCGATCAAAGCAAGCAATGGGCTGCATTTGGCCCCCGGGCCGTAGTCTGGACATCACTGCTATAGAGTGTCACCTGAGTAACAGCTTTGAGGCTGCTGACATCACATCCAAGATGGTGGACGCACTCTCATTGTCCACTTGTATATGGACAATTTTGGGTACCATACACTATATTGTCAAAAGTATTGGGACGTCTGCCTTTACACACACGAAATTGAATGGCATCCCAGTCTTAGTCCGTAGGGTTCAATATTGACTTGGCCCACCCTTTGCAGTTATAACAGCTTCAACTCTTCTGGGAAGGCCGTCCACAAGGTTTAGGAGTGTGTCTATGGGAATGTTTGACCATTCTTCCAGAAGCGCACTAAGCAAGGTCCATAAAGACATGGATGAGCAAGTTTGGGGTGGAGGAACCTGACTGGCCTGCACAGAGTCCTGACCTCAACCCAATAGAACACCTATGGGATGAATTAGAGTGGAGACTGCGAGCCAGGACTTCTCATCCAACATCAGTGCCTGACCTCACAAATGCACTTAGTCTTAGTCCGTAGGGTTCAATACTGAGTTGGCCCACCCTTTGCAGCTATAGCATGGATGAGCAAGTTTGGGGTGGAGGAACCTGACTGGCCTGCACAGAGTCCTGACCTCAACCCGATAGAACACCTTTGGGATGAAATAGAGCGGAGACTACGAGCCAGGCCTTCTTGTCCAACATCAGTGCCTGACCTCACAAATGCGCTTCTGGAAGAATGGTCAAACATTCCCATAGACACACTCCTAAACCTTGTGGACAGCCTTCCCAGAAGAGTTAAAGCTGTTATAGCTGCAAAGGGTGGGCCAACTCAATATTGAACCCTACAGACTAATGCCCCGTACACACGATCGGACATTCCAACAACAAAATCCATGGATTTTTTCCGATGGATGTTGGCTCAAACTTATCTTGCATACACACGGTCACACAAAGTTGTCGGAAAATCCGATCGTTCTGAACGCGGTGACGTAAAACACGTACGTCGGGACTATAAAAACGGGGCAGTGGCCAATAGCTTTCATCTCTTTATTTATTCTGAGCATGCGTGGCACTTTGTCCGTCGGATTTGTGCACACACGATCGGAATTTCCGACAACGGATTTTGTTGTCGGAAAATTTTATCTCCTGCTCTCCAACTTTGTGTGTCGGAAAATCCGATGGAAAATGTGTGATGGAGCCTACACACGGTCGGAATTTCCGACAACAAGGTCCTATCACACATTTTCCATCTGAAAATCCGACCGTGTGTACGGGGCATAAGACTGGGATGCCATTAAAGTTCATGTAAAGGCAGGCGTCCCAATACTTTTGACAATATAGTGTAGCTTTTTGCCATTTCACAGGTACACACAATTTTAAGGTTTGATATGTTTGGTATCTATTTACTTGACGTAATCCCACATTTTTAAAATATAGAATATATAAAAAAATAAAAATACAATAAAAGGGTACAATATTGTATTTGTGTGTACTGAAAATTTATTTTAGCTAATTTCTTTCTAAAAATATGTTTTTGATAAACCGTTATTCTACGGGGTCTCTATACGCCTGTAATGTCCGCTATACGTTCATTTGCAGCCATGTCCATGAAGCCTCTGGTGCAAAGAGCCAACGAGGTGTTCCCAGAATCCCATGCGGTGCGGCTCGGGGTGCCGCTTGTAGGATGACTCCGCTAGAACAGTGGATTGGATTGGCTGCAATGCAATAAAATGAATCTCCGAGCTCCACAATGAAGTGTATATCATAATAAAGATTTATGTAACGCGTTTCAAAAGTACTTCACCGCGTCTTCCTCCGGCAAGTAGTACAACAAATCAAAGCTGTTTATAGCCCAGACTGGGCTGTTCTGGAGCTCAGAGATTTATTGCAGCCAACCCCCACCCCCATCCACCGCTATCAGAGTCATCCAACTGTCAGCTCCCTGAACCTTGCTGCACTTCCATTTGACAGCCGACAGTCGGCTTACATACACTCCGAGTGGCTGCAGCCGCCAGAATTGTCATATATTGGTTATTGGACATATGTTGGTAGCAGGAAGAGGGTTAACGAATATCTAAACCCAAAAACATTAAATGATATATATATATATATATATTACAGATTACCAATCCATAGATGTGGTGGCTGCAATTTATTTTTTTGGGTTGTTCTAAGCGAATAAATAACCTTCATGTTGTCTACTATTAGGCTTTAGTATAGATCAGTGGTCTCCTAACTGTGGCTCGGGTGCGGCCCTTGTTTGCCTTTATCTGGACCGTCGGAGACTTTTCCTCCCACTGACCCCAATAATGGGGCACCATTCCTCCCACTGAACCCAACGATGGGCATTATTCCTCCCACTGACACCAGTAATGGTTTACTATTCCTTTGGTTCCCTTTATCTGGACCTTCGGACACTTTTCCTCCCACTGACCCCAATGATGGGGCACCGTTCCTCCCACTGACACCAATGATGGTCAACTATTCCTCCTACGGGTACCAACAATGGGGCACTATTCTTCCCACCGACACCAACGATGGTCAACTATTCCTCCTACGGGTACCAACAATGGGGTACTATTACTCCCACTGACAAAAAACGATGGGGCACGATTCCTCCCACTGACACCAACAATGAGGCACTATTCTTCCAACTGACACCAATGATGGGGCACTATTCCTCCCACTGACACCAACAATGAGGCACTATTCTTCCCACTGACGCCAATGATGGGGCACTATTCCTCCCACTGACACCAACAATGAGGCACTATTCCTCCCACTGACACCAACAATGGGACACTATTCCTCCTACGGGTGCCAACAATGGGACACTATTCCTCCCACTGACCCCAACAATGGGGCACTATTCCTCCCACTGACACCAACAATGAGGCACTATTCCTCCCACTGACACCAACAATGGGACACTATTCCTCCTACGGGTGCCAACAATGGGACACTATTCCTCCCACTGACCCCAACAATGAGGCACTATTCCTCCCACTGACCCCAACAATGGGACACTATTCCTCCCACTGACCCCAACAATGGGGCACTATTCCTCCCACTGACACCAACAATGGGACACTATTCCTCCTACGGGTGCCAACAATGGGACACTATTCCTCCCACTGACCCCAACAATGGGGCACTATTCCTTCCACTGACCCCAACAATGGTGCACTATGCCTCCCACTGACACAAATGATGGGGCACGATTCCTCCCGCTGACACCAACGATGGGGCACGATTCCTCCCACTGACCCCAATGATGGGGCATGATTCCTCCCACTGACCCCAACGATGGGGCACAATTGCTCCCACTGACACCAACGATGGGGCACTATTCCTCCCACTGACACCAACGATGGGGCACTATTCCTCCCACTGACACCAACAATGGGGCTCTATTCTTTCCACTGACAACAACAATGGGGCTCTATTCCTCCCACTGATACCAACAATGGGGCATTGTTTCTCCCACTGACACCACCTATGGGGCTCTATTCCTCCCACTGATTCTAGCCACAGACCGCCCCCCTAAAGTCAGAAGGACAGTAAACTGACCCTTTGTTTGGAGACCCCAGCTTTAGATCCTGACTGTCATATTTTTGCCCTGATGAGGGGGGTCTTTTCTACCCCCCCCACGGGCTGTGTCTTGTTTTCCTGGACACACAATTGTACATAGGCTCTTACCATTGGTTTGGTGCTCTCTGTCCTTTACACTTTATTCCATTTGGGACAGACATCAAAGCAAGTAGGATAAAGCCTGTTAATAATTACTCCGCATAGTCCCGCGACCTTCTCACCTCATTGCTGATCGCCACGTGTTCAAAATCGTTTTTGCTGTAACTCGTCTTCAGCAAGGTGTCACTCACAAGTATGCCGACGCCCCGCAGAATGAAGGAGATGAACAGGTTGATATGGATGTAATTCCTCATGCAGTGAAGTTTACTGCAAGAAACATCATAGTGACATACTCAATACAAGTCCCTCATGTGCCACCACCACGTAAAAGAGACTCTGCCACTTTATGAATTTAGGGCCTGAATGGGCAAAGTGGCAGAGTCTCTTTAAAACCAAACTCCATTTCCCCCCCTCAAACTAAAATCTTTCTTTCCTCCTGTGGCAGTGGTGGATGGTCCCCCTTCCTGGACAACACAGCAGTCACATAATGGTGTGTAAGTGCCCTGCTGTGGCCAGGAGTAATGTTAGCTCAGGTTGGCATGCCACACCAAACCGCCCCCCCACCCCTCTCCTTCCTAGTGTTGCCACCTCATCCCTTTAAACCTGAACACATATTGATTACACAGGTTCTGTGGCTGATTAAGGTGGTAATTAAACTCACTTGGTGTCTTATCTGCATTTAATTAGCCTCAGAACCTGTGTAATTCAAAGGTGTTCGGGTTTAAAGGGATGAGGTGGTAACCCTACTCCTTCCCCTTCCATCCATGAAGGGCCTGGGCTCACAGAATGTGGGGAGGATGAAGCTGAGCATTCACCCAGCACCACACCCAGAAAAAATATGGTGCTGGGCCTTGAGGAGGCATTTTTATGGAGGACAAGACTGGAGAGGAGAAGAGTATTGAAGCTCTTGAGCTAAGATGTTGGTCTGCCGATTTGGCCTATATTCCTTGGGTGGCATGAATTTCCCCCTAGGGGTGAGTCCATGAAGGCCTGGGTTAGCCTGAGGAAGGGCTAGATACCTTCATCGGGTAGTCGCTGCTGTAGGTTTTCTATCTACTACCAGTATGGTCCCTGGGACCCAATATAGACAGCAATAACAACACTTCATGACTGTAACTCGCTTATCGCCATCTCCTACTCTGGCTCTACAGAGTAATAAATATGTGTTTGGTCCAAAGAAGGACCATGTGACCAGATTAGGTCACTGATAGCATGAGCATACTACCCCTTTGTGTACACATTGCAGCTGTTGCCTACTCTGGCACTACTGGGCATTAAAGATGTGTTTTGCTTTTCCCCCCAAAAAAAAAAAAAGCATTTGGGTTTGGTCCAATGAAGGACTATGTGGCCAGATTAGGTCAATGATAGCACAAGCATCCTACCCCTTTGTGTACACATTACAGCTGTTGCCTACTCTGGCACTACTGGGCATTAAAGATGTGTTTGAGTTTGGTCCAATGAAGGACGATGTGGCCAAATTAGGTCAATGATAAACATCCTACTCTTTGTAGCCATCTCTTACTCTAACATTACTGGGTATTAGAGATGAGTTTGGGTTTGGTCCAGCAATGGGCTATGTGGCCAGATTAGGTCAATAATAAGCATCCTACTCTTTGTAGCCATCTCTTACTCTAACATTACTGGGTATTAGAGATGAGTTTGGGTTTGGTCCAGCAATGGACCATGTGGCCAGATTAGGTCAATGATAAGCATCCTACTCTTTTTAGCCATCGCTTACTCTAACACTACTGGGTATTAGAGATGAGTTTGGGTTTGGTCCAGCAATGGACCATGTGGCCAGATTAGGTCAATGATAAGCATCCTACTCTTTGTAGCCATCTCTTACTCTAACATTACTGGGTATTAGAGACGAGTTTGGGTTTGGTCCAGCAATGGACCATGTGGCCAGATTAGGTCAATGATAAGCATCCTACTCTTTGTAGCCATCTCTTACTCTAACACTACTGGGTATTAGAGATGAGTTTGGGTTTGGTCCAGCAATGGACCATTTGGCCAGATTAGGTCAATGATAAGCATCCTACTCTTTGTAGCCATCTCTTACTATAACATTACTGGGTATTAGAGATGAGTTTGGGTTTGGTCCAGCAATGGACCATGTGGTCAGATTAGGTCAATGATAAGCATCCTACTCTTTGTAGCCATCGCTTACTCTAACACTACTGGGTATTAGAGATGAGTTTGGGTTTGGTCCAGCAATGGACCATTTGGCCAGATTAGGTCAATGATAAGCATCCTACTCTTTGTAGCCATCTCTTACTATAACATTACTGGGTATTAGAGATGAGTTTGGGTTTGGTCCAGCAATGGACCATGTGGCCAGATTAGGTCAATGATAAGCATCCTACTCTTCGTAGCCATCTCTTATTCTACCATTACTGGGTATTAGAGATGAGTTTGGATTTGGTCCAGCAATGGACCATGTGGCCAGATTAGGTCAATAATGGCATGAGCATCCTGCCCCTTACATTACAGGTTATGGAAAATAAAAATGTATAATGGGATGGAAGAACCCTGACCATATGGAAACCGTTCCTCCCCACATTAGCAGAATCCATAAAATACCTGAATCCGACAAGGATGGCGAGGGCCAGTATGAGAGCGGCTACCGAGCTGGAATATCCTACGGTGTACATGACCTTAAAGTTTTCATAGGTCTTGAAAAAAATTTCCTGTAAATGTAAAACAAATCATCACAAATGACTCTTCTGTCTTGAATAATATGGTCTGCTAGAAGAAACAGAACTTCATATCTCAAAATTATTTGTGAGGTCAACAAGCTTACCAATTTTTTATAGGGAAGGGGTCTCCAACGCTCTAAACAAAGGGCCAGTATACTGCTCTTCAGAACTGTGGCCTTTGGGGAGTAAGAAAGGTCTGAATGTCAGTTGGGAAAAACAGCGCCCCATCTTTGGTGTCAGTGAGAAGAATAGTGCCCCATCAACGGTGTCATTGGGACCCATTGTTGGAGTCATTGGGAGAAATTGTGCCCCATTGTTGGTGTCAGTGGGAGGTATAGTGCCCCATCTTTGACTTCATTGAGAGGAACTGTTCCCCATTGTTGGTGTCATTAGGAAAAATTGTGCCCCTTCAATGGTGTCACTGGGCCCCACTGTTGGTGTCACCGGAAGAAATTGTGCCCCATTGTTGGGATCAGTGGGAGGAAAAGTGCCCCATCATTGGTGCCAGTGGAGGGGAATTATGCCCCAATGTTGGATGAAATAGTGTCCTAAGGCCTGTATAAAAGCAAGCAAAGGGCCACATCTGGCCCCCAGGCCACAGTTTGGAGACCACTGTTATAGGGCAAGTTTGAAACTTTACCCTGTTTGTCAAGCCAAATAATGTGGGGAAGGAAATGCTAAAGTGCGGCTTAACCACTGTTTTTTTAAATCCCACACATCTGCATGTCTAAACTTAGCGGTACAGGTCTTGTCCATCTTGCAGCCTGTGAATGGGCAGTGAAAAGAGAAGCAGCGTACAGATAAGCTAATTTCTTGGTCACCCTGCTCTTTCCCCCTATAAGCTTGCTCCTGAAGAAAACCGGTGCAAATGCAAGCTGATAGTGTCCTACTTGGAACTTGAACGAGGGACTCCAGTGCCGCAAGGCAGAGGTGCTAACCACTGCAGCACACCTTATTGGCTCCTTGTGCTGCTTCTCCCTTCCGCTGTGTCAGCTCTGCTTTACGGCAGCTTGGAAGAAGCGGATACCAAATCAAATTCAGGTATTTACACTGCTTGCATTAAACTATTTTCACTGCTTGCTCAGTTTGTGTATTGCTAGAGAGTTTTTTTTTTTCTTAGGAGGATGCATGTGATCAGCACAGGGCCAATCAGCACTGTCCAGACAGAGGATCAAGAGTCATGCAGCCTCATAGGACAATCAGAGTAGAATGAAAACTCCTCCTACAAACTTTAACCAGACACTAATGGAAGTCACAAGACTGCTATATACTGCTGATGAGAAAAGGTATTTAAGCAGTTTATAGTTACTAAAATTGCATTTCCATGTTCTGTGTACTGTGGGAGACCAGATATAATGAATGCAGGGTCCTGGGTTTAGTAACACTTTAATACATTATTTAATTTTTTTTTTTAATGCAAGCTGTGCAAGTACCCGAATTTGACTTGGAATATATCTATGCATCAGAGCTCCGTCTATGGGAGGCAGAAGCAGAGCACAGGAATAGTTAGGCGTGCTGCAATATTAGAAGTCACAATAATAGCAGGAAAGAGCAGGGTACTAGAGAGATGAGCTCATCAGTCTTCTGCTTCTCTTTCACTGTCCAATCACGGGGTGGGGGAGGGTACCTGTAAGTGAAAGTGAAACTGCAGCACAGAAAGATCAGGTCACCTCCCCTGCTATACAGGGTTCTGTTGTGTGGCAGAGCTGTGTAAATCAAAGGACTGGATGAACAGAAATACAATCATTCAGTAGTTAAAATGGCTCATATATATATATATATATATATATATATATATATATATATATATATATATATATATATATATATATATATATATATATATATATATATATATATATATATATATATTATTTGATGACTACACCGTCTTGTATATGGACCTGCAGTTCAGCTTCTGGGTTTCCACCTTGACAGGCCCCTACTGAATTATGAATCGAA
This sequence comes from Lithobates clamitans, assembly GCA_037952925.1. Lineage (NCBI taxonomy): Eukaryota > Metazoa > Chordata > Amphibia > Anura > Ranidae > Lithobates > Lithobates clamitans. The sequence continues at coordinate 135,573 of JBBGZY010002247.1, forward strand.
GTAGAGAATCTGTTTAAATAAATCCAGTTGTTATATAAATGCTCTGGCTTCGGCATACCTGTATATAAACTGCAATCCACAAAACGTATACAGCCAGGAATTTGAACAAATGACTTGTTTATAGCCGTGTCTTCTGGAACGACCACGGCGGCAGGAAGTAACAACTCAAACGCTTGCAGCTTTAGCAGAAGAAGGGCCAAAACCTGAGACCCACGAGTGGGAATGAGCTGAGGAATTTCAATGGCACAAATCCCACCACCCTTCAGGAACTGCCAGATAAAGGAACAATGAGACCCAGGAGACAGGCACCTTATCGAGAATGGGGGCTACAATGACTACGAGGCCCTGGCAGTCTGCACAGCCCGGCACCAACAATCGTTCTTCAACACCAATCAATGAGGTCACTGGGCTTGACGTAAATGTTTAAACAAATTTGTGTTCCCAATTACGTGTGCTACATAAAACAATGGTATTCCTATCTTATATGCCAAAGATTTAAGAGAGTGCTGGCAATGGAGGCAAGAGAAAATAAATCCTCTGGGCTACTTGTGCTTTTATAAATGAGGGCTGGCCATCAAACATTTGTTTGCACGCCATGTGCAAGGTGACATTTTCAGCCCCTGAAGCTCTTATTTTCCTACAGTTGCCATGATGTTTATGTACCAAACCTGGCCCTTGGGACTTCTGCTTGCCAGGTGAAACCACAGAAAAATATTTGTAGATCCTACTCTTCCTGTGGATCATTCCTACCCTCCAACTATGCAATAGGGTGCTTCAGCACCCAATAGAATGGTGCGCAGTTGGATTATACTGCTATCCAAATAGGGTGCCTCAGCAGCCAATAGAGAGATGCTCAATTGAATCTCCTCACTATCCAAAAGGTTGCTCCAGCAGCCAATAGAAAGGTGCACAGCTGGATCTTCACACTATCCAGTAGGGTCCCTCAGCAGCCAATAGAGAGGTACCCAAGTGAATCCTTCTACTCTCCAATAGGGTACCCCAGCATCCAATAGAAAGGTGCCCAGTTAGATTATACCACTATCCAACAGGGTGCCTCAACAGCCAATAGAGAGGAGCCCGATTGGATCACACCACTATCCAATAAGTTGCTCCAGCCGCCAATAAAAAGGTGCCTAGTTGAATACTCTTACTAGTCAATAGGGTGCCCCAGCAGCCAATATAAAGGTGCCCAATTGGATCTTCTCACTATCCAATAGGCTGCCTCAGCAGCCATTAGAGAGGTGTCCAATTTGATCCTCCTACTATCCAATAGGATGCCCCAGCAGCCAAAAGCAAGGTGCCCAACTGGATCTTTTCACTATCCAATAGGAGTGCCTCAGCACCCAATACAGAGGTGCCCAGTTGACCTATACCGCTATCCAACAGGGTGCCTCAACAGCCAATAGAGAGGTGCTGGATTGGATTACCCCACTATGCAATAAGTTGCTCCAACCGCCAATAGAAAGGTGCCCAATTGGATCCCCCTACTATTCAATAGGTTGCTCCAGCAACCAATAGAAAGGTGCCCAATCAGATCTACCACTATCGAATAGGGTACCTCAGCAGCCAATGGAGAAGTGCGCAATTGGAGCGTCCCACTAACCAATAGCTTGCTGCAACAGCAAACAGTAAAGTTCCCAACTAGATTGTCTTACCATCTAATAGCAGCATATGCCAAGCAGCACATATCAAGATGGAACATAGATTTTTTAAGGCATTGCATCGCATTGTGGGATGTGTTGGAGAATGCTCTTCTGCAGCCCATTTTGCAAAAGTCAGAATTTGCACCCTGCAGGTGCCCAGGTTTTAAAGGTTTTAAATGGTGTCTGGCAGAAATGGATCCTCAAGCAACCTATACAGTACCTAAGCACATTGCTGTTAAAACGAAGACTCAAATACAGGCTTGTTTTTAGACATCCATTCAAGCATGTTATTTGCCAAGATATTCAACCCTACTAGGCAATAATTAAAGTGGAACGAAGGGCAAAATAAATCTGCAGTTTTTGTTTTCCTGTATTGGATTTACCTGTTGGTCCTGCGAGTGGATCTGGGTCAATAACCATGGTGATGTTGTTTCTTGGTTCTTTTCATAATGTTCTGAAAATATGGATACTAGAAGCCTTTGAACTAGTTGTCCATCAGGCTGGCAGCCAGTTACTCCTCCTTAGATTTTACCCAATTATGAAATGAAATTACCTCAACTTTCTGGTCCTCCAAGTCCCGCTGACATTCAAGGGTTTCATTTTGACGGTTCAATGACTCTACCCATTGCCCATCGGGACCGCAGTGCTTGTACACGAAGCCATGCTGCACTGAGAAGGGACACACTTGTTATTGTACAGAATGGCATTAAAAAAAATGATGATCTACCCAATACTGATAATTTTAGAATTTTATGAAGAGACGCTGATAAACTGAATAAACCAGCTGGCTACTCACTGTGTCACCATCCCTGTTATGTTCTCCAGCTCCAAATTCTAATCTCTGTTGTTACAGCAAGTGAAGCATTGACCCTCTCTCCAGAAAATCCAACAGATGGGGTGAAGGCTCCTTGCTGGGTCCATAGTATAGCAACCCTACTAGATAGGTGCTAGGATGTAATTCAGTATAGCGTGGTCTTCTTCTTAACAGAAAGCTTCAATTGTTTAGCGAGGGTCTCCTGTGTGACTCACAGTGTTGCTGCTGTGATTGGCTCCTCTGTATCCAGGAAACTTTGGAAAGTTCTGGGTAAACAGGAGTGACCCATGCAGAGCAGAAGCATGAATATGAATGTCCTCTCAGCCAATTACATGCTGGGTGCTGGTATTTATATTTAGTGAGACATTGGGATCTGGGTCTTCCTTCAGAGAGAGTGGCCCAATTGGGGAGGGGCCTGAGACCCCTCCCCAGCACAGGCTGCCATGAGGCCTCAGGTGGGTGACCTGAGGGTCCTAACACTGAATACTGAAACCCAGGGTTCTCCTGAGAGCTGACTGAGGGACTATGTCCATGGGTCCTGTCTGGTATCACACTTACAGTTCACCTAAGCAACTGCTGTGACCTAGAAGTAAGGGGGTCACCAAGTAAGGGGGTCTCAGTTAAGTTCCTTGAAAGTTAAGCCTTGAGGGGCAAAAGTCATGCCACCTGTACTTTTCTTCTGCACAGGGAGGGGAGTTCCTGGCCCCTGTTTGCTGATGCGGGATGGGGGTACACCAATTCTTTGCGAAGATATATGCGCACTATGGACACTTTGCAAAGATATGTGCTCATTATGGACACTTTGTGAAGATATCCACCCAGTTCCCAGGAGGGAACAATCTGTTTATTGAAGGGCAATGTAACACTCCAGAGAGGAGGGGGTCTCCTGAGTGTGTGTGCCTTTACTACCACTGAGGCCCAGTCTGGGTCTCTATCTTGGGAAAAAAAAGGGGACTGTAAAGCTGCTGTTGCTTTGCCCGAGAGCCCATATATATTGCCAAGGTAGTTAGACAGGATTGTCCATTTTGTTTTGTAGCTGTGTTTAAGGGCTCTGGAAGATAACGTGGCAAGAGTTTGCCCTTAGGGGGCAGTTTATGGAAGACCCATCTATGTGAACAGTGGGAGTAGACATATAGTTTGTTTTATTGTGGGAAGGTCATCTCTCCGGAGAGGATGTTCCCACAATTAGCTAAAAAGAGAATGAACGGTCTTTACTATTGTGCTTTCTTGCAGGACTGCAAGGATTAATCTGGTCACGGCTGAGGCAAATTTCACCATTACTGTTGATTGATATTGAACTATGTAAATATGTTAGCTAGCTAGGAGCAGCTAGGGTTGTTTCATTGTCACCCCACCAATCATCTACATTTTTGTTGTGGGTTGCACTAAACAAAGTTGCACTGGGTAGGGCTCTACCTACTAATCTTGTGAATATATGTACAACAGGTGGTTACGTTTTCTTATTTATTGTGTGTATACACAGGTACAGCAAACAATATATATTTTTCTACGCTATTGTATTTTATTGGCCACATATGGGGTATTGAGAAATGAGCAGCGCTGATCTGACCAACCCTTTATACTAAGTTCATACCACCCACGTGTACCCCATGATATTTCATTGTATGATATTCCACAATGCAAAAAAGTGCTACTGCAATCATAAACAAATATTACAGAACATAAAATGTGCAAAATATATATTAAAGTGCTAAAGTGCAAATGTAATCTGTCTAAAACAGTATAATGTACAAACTATTCAGAAACAAAGTGCTATAGTGCAATAAACAATCAGCCATCACTTTAAAAAAGCCAGGAAGGCAAAGAGAAAAAAAAACTTATTTTCAATACAAAAGTCCTAGAACCATCCAATATTGTGTTGTATCAAGAGTGTGCATCACCTAGTGTGATCCTTCACCGTTCTCACTCACCAGAAACACAGGCTGGTCAAAATTAAACCAGCTACTGCGCCAAACAGATCCACTATATGATTGACGCCACTCCAGTGGCGGCTGGTGCTCAATATTTTTTTTTGGGGGGGGGCCGCTGCAGAAGCCATCACCAACACACCCCCCCCTAGTGCTCTGCACCCCGAGCCCACCCTTTTTTGAAGCCAATTGGAGACTCAGGCTCTTATGTACTTCCAAAACGACAGAAAAAAAAAACCACCATTGAAATCCATGCGTCTGACACCCTGCATGTAGATTAGGGATCGGGCACATGGATTTAGGGGGGGGGGGGGTCCCTTATGGACCCACTGCTCCACTCCAGACTCGGCTTTTATGATAACTCTTCTCCCATAGATCATCGCCACACATAGGAGGGAGGATAGAAAGATGGAAGCTTCCATAGTGTGAAATCCTTAAAAAAGCTGAAATTTGAGTTTATGGTGGACCACTGCTTTAGATATAACAGCAGCAAAGTTGGACCTCGCTACATCTATTACTTGCTTTCTAATTACTCTTCCACTGCTCTGTTCGCCTGTATAAGCTCCAACAATTAGAAGAACTTGATATTTCGTTTCACTCCTTGCATTTAATGTAAAAGTAGGGGAGTAACGGGAACATTAGTACATAGAGGTAGGAGGACGGGTTTGATCACCCTTCATGGACCGAGGACAGGTTTACACCTCAACCATGTCCAGCGCAGCACTCCTATGCCCTGTACACACGACCGGTTTTACCGTCGGAATAAACTCTGAAGGTTTTTCCAACAGAGTTCCAACGGAATTCCGCTCAAGCTGTCTTGCATACACACAGTTACACCAAAGTCCGACCCTCAGGAACGCGGTGACGAAAAAAAACAAGACTAGAAAACGGAAGTTCAATAGCCAGTAGCCAATAGCTTCCGTCTCGTACTTGCTTCAGAGCATACGTCGTTTTTGGTGCGTCGGAACAGCATACAGACGAGCGGTTTTTCTGATACTAATTTGTTCCATCGGAAAAATATAGAACATGTTCTCTATCCAAGTCCGTCTGAATTTTCGACAGAAAAAGTCCGATGGGGCATACACACGGTCAGAATATACGATGAGAGGCTCCCATCGAACTCTTTCTGTCGGAAATTCCGCTCGTGTGTACGCGGCATAAGTCCTCCTCCAGTCCCAACTGCCCTACCTCTCACAGGACCATGGTCTTTCAATCCACTTCCTGTGAGTTCAGGAGGTCAAAGACGCACCTCCTAGAAGTGTGTCATCAAGCCACCCTGGCTTTCGGGAGAAGGTTGCAGCTAAGAAATATTAAACCATGTCTTATGGTGCCATTTTCTGCATCATAGAGGACCCATTCACCGCAGGAAAAAGACATCATGTGACCGGACCGAGGACAGCTCAAAAAGACATGTATACTAAAATATTAAAGCAAATAGGGGTGCATAACTGGCAATTCAGCTTTAAGAACAAATAACACAAGAGATTGTGGATCCAGGGAATATCTAATGGCCCCCTGGGGGATTAAGAAGGAATTTGCTTTTTCTCCTACTGGAGTAAATTGGACCATGCTTCAAAGGTTTTTTTTTTATGCCTTTCCTCTGGATAGACTGTGGGTTTGGGATTGTGTATATGGGAGTTTTCTGTTTATTTTCTATTGGTTGAACTAGACGGACTTGTGTCTTATTCAATTTGCTTATTTATGGAACTATGGAAATGAAAATTACAATAATGCTGCCAAAAAAAAAATCTGAAAGTGATTGTAAACGATCACCTTGTAAAGCAACCCATTCAGATTAAAATTTAAATGAAAGGCAAACATTTGTGTATAGATAAAAAAAAAGAAAAACATAAATACTCTTTTTTCCTATTTTTTTTTATATAAGTGATCACATTCCCTCAGTTCTCAGCTGCATAAGAGCTGGAGGAGGAGAAGCAACAGCACACTGATCTTCCCAGTGAAAGGCTGTGCGGAGGAGGGGGGAATGGGTGTCAGGACAAGTCTGATCATTGGAGGAGAGCAGCCTGAGTTCCCAGCACAGCTAGATTACTGACCATGGTTAGCTCTCCTGCCTAGTGTGGTCAGTTTTTAACAGGAAAGCTGAGGGACAGGCAGAAACACCAGGGATTTCACACAAAGTAAGCAAAAAAAAAAAAAAATAGAACAGAATACTTTCTCATACAAGTACATGGTACAGCAGCCACATATCAGGAATTTGAAATGCTGGGCTAACAAACACTTGGCAAAAATGCATAAACAATGCTAAGGTCCCCTTTAACACACAAAAGATATAATGAAAATGATTTACCTCTATTATACCAGGGTAGGTACCAAGGGCATGAGATATTGATTGTGGTGTTGGGCGGAGCATCGGGCCAGCAAGCAAAATTATCAAATGTCCGGTTACAGACCAGCCCTGAAAATCAAATGCACCGATTACAGATCAATCTTTATAAAGAGAACTTCAGAACATCAGCTTCGAAGCATTAGAGAAGGGACGGTGTCGCTGACCTAAGGATCTAGCAAAATTGGGAAGCCGGAGTTTGAAATACACGGTTTTAGGCCTTGGAATCCTGTAATCTGCAAGGAAACCGATACCAAAAAGGTGAAGCACCATACCACCAGATGGGCTCCATATTTTGTAGTAACCTCATCCACGGACCACCACAGACCCCCTAGCTGCTGGGGGGGAAAAAAAACTTCCTATAATCTGACCCAGTTGACATACAAAAAAATAAGGGAAAGCAGATGGGAACATTTCTTGACCATGCTTCCAGAATGATCTCCCAGCATTTGCCAAAGCTACTACCTCTGTGGCTCTTCCCAATCATTTGACCGTCAACCTCCACTCAGTAAAGGCCTTTGGTACCAACACTGTCCTCTTACATTTGAACCCTTTCTTGGTATGTACCTCCCCCAGTCACGTTTCCCCTATTTTTATTTTCCTCTGGGTCACAGAATCAATACTAGTTCGCAAAATTAAGAAATCTCAGTGAAATTCAATGGTAGTAAAAGAGAAGTATGGGGTTGTTTTGTTTTTTTTATAATCATACTTACGAAGGTGGAAGCAGCATCAGCTTGGCTCCAAGAGACCAAGATTGAGAACCGAGTGATCAAACCCTGCCAATTGGTCGGTTCTCAGAGCTCCTTGAGTAGAGAGCTGTTGGCGGTCAGTCACCGCTGTCTGATCACCCCCCCACGCGCTCACTGGAGGGAAGTGGGGGTGGCAGGCTCAGCCTCTCAGCGGCTCACTGAGAGGCCGAGCTGGGTGGCGGTACAGGCATGTGGGCGGATTCCGAACAAATAGTTAAGATCTTTCCCCAGTCTGGACCAGCTCTGTGATGTCAGTCGACAGCAGGCTTAAGCCCGCTGTCTGCTGAAAATGGGTCACAGGAGTGCAGAATGAACAAACAAGCTTTGGCTGTACTTCTTTAAAGTCCAACTGAAGCTTTCAGTTTACAGCTGCACTTTGGAGCGTGAGCGCGGATGATTGGATCATTGTACTGAGGGTGCGCCCGCCCGCTTAAAAAAAAAAAAACCTGATCTACAGCATGCTGTAGTACATTGAAAATATGATTTGAAAGACTTGCATATCTTTTACTGCTTATGAAGTCTTAACTGCATTACAGTAATATCAAAACGGTTCACCTGGGGTTTTTTGTGGTTTTGATGTATTTAGGGGTGCAATGAGCTTTAAAATATCTTCTGAGAGTTACAAAAGCTCCTTTTTCAACTATCCCGAACCTGTTCTTGTGTAAAAAACAGTCCTTTATAAATGCCATTCTTTTTCTTTTTTTTTTTTTTTTTTTAATCAAAAGAAAGAAAAACAAATAAAAGAGTAAAATGTTAAAACAACAGTACCCAAATAACAATACAATGCATAAAAAAATAAAAAAAAAGGAGAATTATACAGACAACTAAATGAAATTAAACAACTGTAACCACACCCCCCAAAAACAGATAACTAATAGTAAAGTCACATTGATCTAGATTTTCCTGCCCCTTGTCATGACTGTGGGTAAGCATGTCAAAATGACGCACAAAGATGTTTTTTTTTCAGAACACAGAGTTATACGTTTAAAAATCCTTTCAAGCTACTCTACCAGCCAGAAAATCATGATTAACAAAAGAGCAGAGGCGTAGCTTGATTCTTGTGGGCCCCAATGCACAATTTGACCTGGGGGCCCCCCTACTACCACCTGCTGCTTCCACTACCAAGGTACCCCCCACTACCACCCACGATGGGCAGGCCCTTCAACTTCTAGATTCACATAAAGGTTAGCCCACCGCTTTTATGTGGCAGCGTAGAGTGTGGCCTGCCTGCCCCCACCTTGTGTGCTGGTGCATACATGGGAGTATGGGAGTAGCATAAGGGGTTGCAGGGGTCACAATCGCAACCCCGCCCCTAGCTCCAGGGGGCAGCTACAGCCTCCCTGTCATATTATCATACCCTCCACAAAGTCCAGCTCCGATCTGCCCTAGGGCCCCACAGCCATGCTCCAGTACTGGGCTTCCACAGTCCACACCCCTCTGTTCTCATTGGCTGGGGAGAAGCTGTGAGCTATTTCCTGAATGGAGAGGAGCATGGGGTGAGAACAGCCCAGGATGGGGGAAGTGTCTGTGCTGTGCGCTGGCAACATGGAATGGTAACCAAGCTCAGCGAGTTAAGAGGAGAAGAGTGCCGTCCTGTAGCCACAATGGGACGGATGTTACTGGTGAGGTAAGACACAGCTCAGTGTCTTCTAGTCCCTAGCTGGGATTCTCTGTACCCCCCCACCCCCACCCGGGGATGTCTGCTTACCCCACTTCCCTCACAACTGGGGAAAAGACACACACCTCCGGGAGGTGATCTTCCCCCAGCACTGATAGAGAAGCCTTCAGAAATTGCTAAAACAAAATCCCTTAACACCTCCTGAGGGGCTCCTGTGGGGCTGCAGGCTCCAGATTTCGATTTGCCCCCCAGATCTAAGTTGTGCTCCCCCCCAAAGCCCCCTGACCACCCCCTTCACCCTGGATGCTATGCCCGCTGCTGAGCTCCTTTCCCATTACAGCACTCTATACTGCTCCTCCTCCACAGGGCTGAAATCACATTCCTTTACAACACAGCCAGTTAGCCATGATCTGCACAGAGTGTATCTGCCTACTGCAACTACACTGCCGTTCAGACCAGAGAATTTCACAGGTCAGAACGGCAACATAAAAGCCAGATACACCCTGTGAAGGCTGACAGACTGTGTGTAAAGGAATGTGATTCCAGCCCTGTGTATTTTTTTTGGGGGGGGGAGCTGTCCTCTGATTCTCCAGGGGTGATCCCTGACCTCTAATGTAAGGAGGAACTCTGGGAACTCAAAACTTTTAAGCCACTTGGAGTATCTTGGCGTGCGGTGGGTGTATCTGCACACACGGTGGAAGTGGTAATGGGGGGGCCCAGGTCAACTTTTGCATGGGGGCCCACAAGCTTCAAGCTACGCCTCTGCATGCATAGTTGAGCTGGGCAGGGAGGGAGGGGCTGTACTGGGCAGGGAGGGCTGAGAACAAAGGGTGCCACTTTAGGAAAGGGCTTGCCGCATCACCCTACGTAGTAGGGGAAACTGGAAACTCAGAGGGCCTGGGCGGGCCCCTGCCCAGCCGGCCGGGGCCCTCTAAGTTTACTGAATTACCTACACAGGAGGTCACAGCAAGTGCTTTTCTCCAGCAACACAGTGTAAAAACAGGGATAGGCAACCTTTTGAGAAGCAGAGATCTACATGAACAACATTAAAAGAGATCAAAGACCCCGAAAACGTACATACATACATATATCAGTCAGTGGAGCAGTGGACAGAGTCAGTCGTTTATCACTTATTATTTTTTACAAATTGTTTTTTACATTTTTTACAATTTTTTAAATTATTTTTTACAATTTTTTTAGCAACCCTATTAGGGGGCTTTGGTGAAACATCAGGGGTCTGGAAGTCGAAGGGAAACCTGGACAGGAGGGGCGACATTTACCGAAACCGATCCCCCCCATTTTTCTCCTGCAGCAGCTGAAGGGAGAGGAGGATACACTGACTTTCAGCTGCTGCAGGAAGAAAATAGAGTGAATCAGGGATGGCAATTTTTTTGTAATTTCCCCTTTGGGATTAATAAAGTATTCTGAATCTGAATAAATGCCACTCTTGCCGTCCCTCCTGTCCAGGTTCCCCTTCCTTCTGGACACTGAAATTAATTAATGCTCAATTGCTAAATACACGTTTAAATGCATCAAGCATTTTTTCAGCCAAAACGCTGCTGCCCTTCGACACACTTGTAGTGGAGTTATTTTTTTCTTCTAAACATGCAGGGATGTTTAGAGGTAGAAAATAAATGCCAGACACCCTTTGGAGCAGTGTTAAAATGTCTAGTGTGTATGAGGCCTTATAATAAGCATTTGTGATCAGATAAGACCATAGCTTTTACCTGATGAAAGGGGCTCCTTCAACATTTTCTCATGGCACTCCATGGAGTATTTCTTCCAGCTGTCATGCAGGTAATTCATCTTTTGAGCAGAGGCAGCCTGATTAGAAAAGACATGAAAATCAAGCCATGGACACAGAGAAAAAGTGGTGGTATGCGAAGGTTAATCATGGTCCGTAAGTATCATTGCTTCCTAAACGACCATCAGCTGACATGCTAGATCTTTTCTCCAAAGAGGAACCAGGCAACAACCACAATTAAAAGGAGAACTTTGTTTAAGGATATATTCATCAACTTAATGAGCACCTATTAATGGTGAGTTTATGCAAGGATTTGAAAACTCACTCTTAAAAGTAAAGCTAAACCCAATCAAAATCTCATATAAACTTTACCATGTTTTCAATTCTCTTATTTCTGCAGCCCACAATAAAATGATCCCCGGCGATCCTGCTTAAAGGCCCCTGTTCAGGCACTTTCTGTGATGGGCTGGCAACTCTATTCCAAAATGCTTCAGCATTGTCACCCTGTAACTTGTGCCTCCCGTTTAGGACTGCATGTGGCTGTGCTGGAACACATTGTCCTGGTGTGGTCTACCATTGTCCCCATCAGGAAACTGGCCCAGAGCAATGATATGGTGTTGATGCTGAAGTGTGTGCTTGCAAACCATTGTCTTCACTAGACCCTGACGTCTAAAGACACATGCCCCGGGTCTTATGCTTGGTACATCAAGTGTAGAAACACCTCTGATGGTAAAATCATTCTGGCTGTCCGGTGTTCATGGAACTGTCTCCATAACATGTTTTTTTTACAGATATTTCAACCAACCTTTAAAAATCATTGTGGAATAAAGTGAGAGAGCATTGGTAGTGTCATGAACAGTAGAGTCATGAACACTGGGCAAAGTGCAGGCAGCAACAGGTGGAGTGATATCCCATACATGGTTCCGGGAGAACGGGTAATGGTGTGGGACCATTGCAGCTTCTTTCAGGCAAGTAACAACTGACCACCAAAGGAAGGGGGCCCTGATGTTGAAGGGGGGCACTCTGAACACCAATTCTGTAAGGAGCATTGACCACTGGAAAACCAATGCTGTAGGGGTCACTGACCACTAGAACACCAATGGGGTAGAGGGCACTGGCCACTGGAACATCAATTCTGTAGGAAGCACTGACCACCAACATTTAAGTGGGTGCTGGGCACTGCCCACCAACATTGGCACTGGAACACCAGTGGGGTAGGGGGCACTGACCACTGGAACACCAATGGGGTAGGGGGCACTGACCACCAACATCTAAGTGGGCACTGAGCACTGGCCACCAACATTGACAGTGGCACCCAGCAATGACGACTAACATTTAGAGCTGCACCCACCACTGACCACCAGTGTTGTAGAGGGCACTGACCACTAGAGGTCGACCGATATATCGGCCGATATTTGGCGTTTTTTACTTAATCGGCATCGGCCGATTGTGCTGAGAAAAAAGGCCGATTATAACTTCAGCGCGTACCAGGGGGCACGTAGTGCATGCTCTCCAGCACACTGGAGTGCTGGAGGAGATCAGCAGTACTGAGATGAAAAAAAAAAAAGATTAGAACCAGATTAAACCCATTAATGTGAAAGTAAAAACAAACCTTGAAGGTTTGGAAAAACCCCAATTCCTTTTTTCAAACCTTAAAGGTTGAACCCAAATTTGCAACTTTGGCCTCTGTTAGTAAAACTGTACATATCATTGAAACTGTGTATTACCCCTGCAGCTCTTTTGACCTAAGAGGCCAGAAAATGAAGGACTTGATGAATAAATTAATTTATGTTAAAAAAATAATAAAATTTACCCACCTGGTCTGACCTTTATACAGGGCTAAAAAGTGGTATGTAGGTCAATAAGAAAACAGCAACACTTAAGTCAATGCCTTACATTGATCAAATCAAAATATTTCCATTTTGGACGGTGCTCTGAGTAATTTCTTCTCTGTTGGTTGTCCCAAACGTTCACCGGGCTCTTTGGAGTCGGGCCATAATTTGAACTGTGGGTTGGTCAATATTTCTAGAAAATCTTGTACTATCCCAAGCAATACCCATATAGAAGAAGTGGTGCCATGGGTCCTGCTGAAGGAGGCACTCTTTGGGAGTCTCCCTGAGGGGGTTTGCCGGGTGGCTTTTCAGTACAGCAATGTTGGCCATAGGTTGACCATGATCGCTTGGGTCCCTTAAAGATTCTCATTCCTCTGAGTAAGAAATGTAGTCAATTTGAAATGTGTTGGGAGTGAAGAGAATTGTACCCAACATGCTCTGGTCATTATCATGGCCTAACATATTATTTTTATGTATGTTATTTTAAACATGTTTCCAATAAATGACATGCTATAGATTTACATGTCTGTATAAGCAGAATGCCTGAAGAGTTCAATCTAAACATATTAGTAAGCTATTTTTAAGGCAAAAAGAAAACAGCAACGCTTACTTCAATGCCTTACATTGATCAAATCAGAATAAAGTGAAATTTAATTAAAAAGTAGGTTGAACTATTTGCATCGTTCATCAGTGATTGTTTTTTTTTTTTGTTTTTTTAAAAGCCATTGGCGTGCAAAACACACTCAAAAACTTCCACCCGGTGCCAAAAAAAAGTGCACACACAAAGAGTGAAACACAAAAAACGTGCAACGGGTGTTACACTTTCCTCCACTAGGGAAGGACCTTACCCTGATCCCCCGGGGCGTTAGGCTCCTGACAGGGACTGAGGTACTTCACTTGGGTCCATCTGACCGAAACCAGACGGACCCCAGTTCTCTGCCGAAACAGACCCACCCAAGTACTAGGTGGGACTCCCCCGAAGGGAGACCCCATGAGAGAGGGTGAACCAAGCCAGAAGGCCTTTGTCCATCCCCTCCCAAGACTTTCAGAGAAGGCCCGAGGACCCACACCCTACTCATCACACAGTGACAAAACGTGTATACACATCAAACAAAATTATACAAAAAAGTGACAAACACGGGGATGAATAAAAAGAAAGCGGGGAGAAGGAAGTGGGAGAGTGAAAAGTGACCATTGTGTAATACAATGGCCGGCCCTCCGGCCAAGAATAAAAATTTCCCCTGGTCCTAGCCAAAAGGCTCGGCCCTAGAGGCAGGTGTGAAAAAAGTGTGTATGGTGAAGTGACCTTGGTGCCAACACTCAAAGTGCCCCCTTAACACTTGTGAGATTATGGCACCCCTGAACTGCCACTTCAGGGGCACATTCACCACGGGCTTTTCTCTCAACCCTGACCAACAGCCCAGACTGATGCAGCCCCGGCCCAGCCAGAAAGGTAACAGAACATCATGAGAGCCACATAGGGAGACCAATTGGCAAAATCTCCCCATGGGTCTCAGTGCTCCCACCTAATTATATTCGGTGGTACCGGCCAATTCCCCTCAATAACACCGAAAAGGGGCAGGCTTTCCCAACCGAAAAACAGAAAGGAGCAGAAACCACACAAATCTAGGCCAGAAGGCCAGGGACCCGACCCTTCAGCCGGATCCAGTGGTTCTCCATCCCCATCAGAAGGCTTCCCTTTCGGCTACAAATCGCTCCAAGTTACCCTTACTATAGCAGGTTTTGCATAGCAACCACCATCCCTTCTCCACCTCGCCGTAGATCAGGGACGGAAGCAAGCGCCACCTCCTGGAAACTGATAAGAACAGATAGTACACTTGTTCTTAGCCAGAAGGCCGAGATAATTAATAGGGGAAGATGTAACATTATGCATATACCATTTTATATACCAAATTTTTTCACAGGGATTGAATGTTCTAGTGATCACATGATCGGAAACCCGTCCCTCTAGCTCCAGATTGCCACCCAGTGATCGGGAGCTGCACAACATATTCAGAGTGCTGGAGGCATGCAAATTACACTCATGGTACAATGAACGATGGTCACCCGGACAAATAAAGTCAGGGAATCTGCCTAATGGGAACACAGATAGCAATAAAAACCTGACAGGAGTTTTAATCCTGCTATCCACAAATGAAAAAAAATGGAAAAAAAAAATAGCATTTGCTACAATTTAAAGGTCCTTTCACGCCTATCATGCATAGTGTCTTGTATTAATGAGCACATGTGTAACATTTGTTGCTTTAAGGAAGCCAAAAAAAAAAAAAAAGTACATGCACCTTATCTTCCATCACAATGCATCATAACATATGGTAATGTGTTACTGATTGTTATAGCACACTATGGTGCATGATGGTGGTGTTTGGGGTGCTATTCAAAATAAATGACACTCAACACACCAACACGTAAGTGTAAAGCTGGCTTTACAATATATTGCATTAGTATTGTATTATTAGTATTAATAATTGCTGCTATAGCAATGCTCTGTCTGGCTACTGCTCTTGCAGCATTGAGACATTGTCTGTGAACTGTCACTCCTATTTACCTCTCTGGATAATACATGTGGCTCTGTGTAAGCAGAGGATGTGACATGCACTCCTGGTCATTCCCTCTTATTATGAACTACTGGAGGATTTCCAAGAAATGCTGGACTCAGGAAAAAAAAAAAAATCGATCACTGGGGACATTCTGGGGGACTGAGGCGTACATCTGTCTAAGAGGCAAGCTCTATGCTGATTCTTCTCATTGGCTTTCTAGAGACAGAACATGTTAAGAACAACTCTTGCCACATTCTTTTTTCTGTTTGGGACAGAATGAGAATTTTAGTTTGGGATAACATGGCCATTTAAGTCTGGGATAGTTTGTTCATTTTAGTTTGGCACAGGACAGAAATTTTAATCTGGCAAAGGATAGACATTTTAATTTGGCAAAGGATGGACATTTTAGTTTAGCACAGGATGGAAATTTTAATCTGGCAAAGGATGGAAATTTTAATCTGGCACACGGTGGGAATTTTAGTTGGGCACATGGTGGGAATTTTAGTTGGGCAAAGGGTGTGAATTTTAGTTTAGCACAGGATGGAAATTTTATTCTGGCAAAGGATGGAAATTTAAGTTGGGCATAGGGTGTGAATTTTAGTTTAGCACAGGATGGGAATTTTAATATAGCAAAGGATAGAAATTTTAGTTTGGCACAGGATGACTATTTTAGTTTGGCAAAGGGTGGAAATTTGAATCTGGCAAAGGATGGAAATTTTAGTTTGGCACAGGACGGGAATTTTAGTTTGGCAAAGGATGGACATTTTAGTTGGGCACATGGTGGGAATTTTAGTTTAGCACGGGATGGAAATTTTAATCTGGCAAAGAATGGAAATTTTAATCTGGCAAAGGATGGAAATTTTAATCTGGCACAGGATGGAAATTTTAGTTGGGCACATGGTGGGAATTTTAGTTGGGCATAGGGTGTGAATTTTAATCTGGCAAAGAATAGAAATTTTAGTTTGGCACAGGATGAGAATTTTAGTTTGGCAAAGGGTGGAAATTTGAATCTGGCAAAGGATGGAAATTTTAGTTGGGCATAGGGTGTGAATTTTAGTTTGGCACAGGATGGGAATTTTAGTTTGCCAAAGGATGGACATTTTAGTTGGGCACATGGTGGGAATTTTAGTTTAGCACAGGATGGGAATTTTAACCTGGCAAAGGATGGAAATTTTAATCTGGCAAAGGATGGAAATTTTAGTTGGGCACATTTGGGAATTTTAGTTTAGCACAGAATGGGAATTTTAATCTGGCAAAAGATGGAAATTTTAATCTGGCACCGGATGGAAATTTTAGTTGGGCACATGGTGGGAATTTTAGTTTGGCAAAGGGTGGAAATTTGAATCTGGCAAAGGATGGAAATTTTAGTTGGGCACAGGATGGGAATTTTAGTTGGGCATAGTTACATAGTTACATACATAGTTACATAGTTACATAGTAGGTGAGGTTGAAAAAAGACACAAGTCCATCAAGTTCAACCTATGTTGGACCTATGGCAACCTATGGCATGGGGTGTGGATTTTAGTTTAGCACAGGATGGGAATTTTAATCTGGCACAGGACGGGAATTTTAGTTTGGCTTAGGGAATTTTCATTTTGGACATTTGGAAAGGATGAGAATCTTAATTTGGGACAGAGTGCCAGGTTTAGTTTGGTGCAGCATGGATTGTTTAATTTGGCACAGGAGGGCAATTTCAGTTTAGCACAGGATGGGAATTTTCATTTTGGACAGGATGTAAAATTCTAATTAGGGACGGAGTGCCAATTTTAGTTTTGTACAGCATGGAATTTTTAGTTTGGTATAGGATGGGAATTTTAGTTTGGAATCAGTTGACAATTTTAGTTTGGGATAGAATCTGAATTTTTATTTAGAACAGGAGGAGAATTTTAATTTGGAACAGGGTGCCAATTGTAGTTTGGGACAGGTTGGCAAGTTTCATTTGGCATACAATTGAATTATTTGGCCTCAACACCAAACAATATGTCTGGTGGAAATCCAATACAGCTCCAATTGACACCATTCCTATAGTAAAGCACGGAGGTGGCAGTATCCTGTTATGGGGGTGTTTCTCTGGAGCATGGACTGGAGCATCAGGATAGAAGGAAAAATGAATGGGTCAAAATACCGTCAAATTCTTGAGGAAAATCTGCTGCCCTCTGCCAGAAAGTTGTCAATGGGAAGAAGGTTTATCTTCCAGCATGACAATGACCCAAAGCACACAGCAAAAATGACCACACGGTGGCGAAAGGAGAAAAAAAAGGTGAATGTCCTTGAGTGGCCTAGTCAGAGCCCAGACTTAAACCCCATTGAAAATCTGTGGAATGAGTTGAAGACTGCAGTCCACAAACGGTCACCATCAAATGTAACTGAACCTGAGCAGTTATGCAAAGAAGAGTGGGCAAATATTGCAAAGTCTAAATGTGAAAAGTTAGTAGAGACAAATCCCAACAGACTAAAGGCTGTAATTAAAGGTGGTCCAACAAAATACTGACACAAGGGGGTGATCCTTTTTCCAACTCAGGATTCTGTTTTTGAAAGGATGGGGAAGGGATGGGAAAGGGTTTGAGGAGATTCTCCTCATTCCTTTTCAGGCAATAATTGTCAGAATGTGCAGGAAAAGCATTAGCAACAAAATCCTAACAGGGGTTCTAAATCTTCCCCCCCCCTGTAAAGTTGAACTCCAGGTACAAAAAAAACATTCTTTAAATATAATCCTCAAAAGCTGCAAAAGGAATAATCCACTTTGTGTGCACCAAATGCCATGAACAACCCAAAAGGTATAAAAGTAGAAGTGACATCATCACTGTGCTGTACATATCCTGTGCAGAACGCAGAGCGGTGGTGGTGGTGGTGGTGGTGGTGGTGGGGGGGGTCGGGGGGGTTGGGGGGGCAGCAGGTCCCACCCACTACAGGGTCCCTGCAGAAAGCTACAGGAGGGGTAAAGACTCTGCACTCTCCTACTATTAGCATGATCATTACATTGCAGAATAACAGATTGGTTTCTTGAGATGCTTCCGCCCACTATCTGGTCTGAGCTCTGCTATACAAGGACTACATGAGGCTTACATAAAGTCAAGTTCAGGTACTGCATTTAAAAAATACAGCATAATGAATTAATGAACACAGAGGTGCATTCATTTGCATTTTTTAGTATCTTAATTCATTGTTTGCACAGGTACCTGGTATAGCGCTATCAGCACCAGAAAGACACGGAGGCGGATAGGCTGGGGCATCACTGGGCACCGACAACCTCATCTGGAGGATTTTATGATTTCTTGCAGTGGAGCTTTCAGGATAAGTGTGCACGGCTGCAGCAGCTGGAAAAAGAAAAAAAAAAAAGGAATAGAAGTTAATACAAAAAGATCCCACATCTCAAGTTTTAACCACAAAAATATACAAACACCACATGTCAAGGGTTTTCATTTTCTTTTCCTTTGGAGATTAGATATACAGTGCATTGAAAAAGTATTCACACCCCTTGAAATTTTCCACATTTTGTCATGTTACAACCAAAAACGCAAATGTATTTTATTGTGATAGACCAACGCAAAGTGGCACATAATTGTGAAGTGGAAGGAAAATGATAAATGGGTATCATTTTTTTTTTACAAATAAATATGTGAAAAGTGTGGCGTGCATTTTTATTCAGTCCCCTTTACTCCGATTCCTTTTAACTAAAATCTAAATGGAACCAATTGCCTTCAGAAGTCACCTAATTAGTAAATGGAGTCCACTTGTGTGCAATTTAATCTCAGTATAAACACAGCTGTTCTGTGAAGCCCTCAGAGGTTTGTTAGAGAACCTTAGTGAACAAACAGCATCGTGAAGGCCAAGGAACACACCAGACAGGTCAGGGATAAAGGTGTGGAGAAGTTTAAAGCAGGGTTAGGTTATAAAAAAATATCCCAAGCTTTGAACATCTCACGGAGCTCTGTTCAATCCATCATCAGAATATGGAAAGAGTATGGGACAAGTGCAAACCTACCAAGACATGGCCGTCCACCTAAACTGACAGGCCGGGCAAGGAGAGCATTCATCAGAGAAGCAGCCAAGAGGTCCATGGTGACTCTGGAGGAGCTGCAGAAATCCACAGCTCAGGTGGGAGAATCTGTCCACAGGACAACTTTTAGTTGGGCTCTCCACAAATCTGACCTTTATGGAAGAGTGGCAAGAAGAAAGACATTGTTGAAAGAAAGCCACAAGAAGTCCTGTTTGCAGTTTGTAAGAAGCCATGTGGGGGACACAGCAAACATGTAGAAGAAGGTGCTCTGGTCAGATGAGACCAAAATTGAACTTTATGGCCAAAAAGCCAAACCCTATGTGTGGTGGAAAACTAACACTACACATCACCTTGAACACACCAACCCAACTGTGAAACATGGTGGTAGCAGCATAATGTTGTGGAGATGCTTTTCTTCAGCAGGGACAGGGAAGCTGGTCAGACTTGATGGAAAGATGGATGGAGCCAAATACAGGGCAATCTTAGAAGAAAACCTTTTAGAATCTGCAAAAGACTTGAGACTGGGGTGGAGGTTCACCTTCCAGCAGGACAACGACCCTAAACATACAGCCAGAGCTACAATGGGATGGTTTAGATCAAAGCATATTCATGTGTTAGAATGGCCCAGTCAAAGTCCAGACCTAAATCCAATTGAGAATCTGTGGCAAGACTTGAAAATGGCTGTTCACAGACGCTCTCCATCCAATCTGACAGAGCTTTATTGCAAAGAAGAATGGACAAAAATGTCCCTCTCTAGATGTGCAAAGCTGGTAGAGACATCCCCAAAAGGACTTGCAGCTGTATTTGCAGTGAAAGGCGGTTCTACAAAGTATTGACTACGGGGGGGCGCTATACAAATGTACCCCAAACTTTTCACATATTTATTTGTAAAAAAAAAATGAAAACCATTTATTATACCATGTAAACATCGACTTTCTAGAAGTCTTTATTGCATAACTCTAGGCATGCCCCTTGACACGACAAAGCTTCAGCCTGTTGATGGGTCACTCAGTCACTGCTTTGTGGAAGGCTGAGTTGTTTCTTGTGTGCGCTATACCCAAACGCTTGGCATTCTATTATTGATGTAGCAGAAGTGGATTGGCAAGGCAGAACAGTATAGTAAAAGTGGGAGCAAACACCTTACTATGCTTGAATTACAGCGTCATTCTTTCTTTGCCTATTGGACAGGTCCCCTTTAATCCTCCAGGCAGAATATACATCGGAAATGTGAACTACATTTACTCAGTAGTGGAAAAATTGGAAATAGTAAATTCTAAGCAAATTGGAGAGGATTTACTAAAACTCGAACAGTGTCAGGGCTGGGCACAGCCCTTCCTTCTCTAAATTGGCTGCTCAGCTGTCGGCTAATTGCCAACTCCTATCTCTCCACAGTTACTTAGCTGTTGATGATATCCTGCTCGTCAGTCCTGCCTACTTAAGCTCAGCCCAGTGGATCTTTGCCTTTGCCTTGGTCAGCGTCACAAGAAAGCATCACCTGTGTTCCTGCTTAAAGACTGGCTTTGCTGACATCCCTTCTGGCTCCAGATCCTGCTTGCTGTTCCACTACATTGATCCCTGACTTCTGGCTTGGCTGACTATCCGTTACGGTTACTGAACTTTGGCTATGTTTTGACTACGTTTGTTCTATTTACTTTTATTATTAAAACAAGTGTGATTTAACGGTACTTCTGTCTCGGTCTGATTTCATGGTTTCTGATTACAATCTAGAGCAGCTGTTCATAGGAACTAATAATTGGCTTCTTGCCCCCAGCATGTTCAGTTAGGCTTTGAAAATGAGAGCTAGAAGATGACCCATTGCCATGCACAGCTGCTCTAGTCTTTGTAAATTCCCCTCATTGTCTTTTTCCAGCCTGAATAAAAAAAAAATAGGTGAAGATCATGCATGGTCTTCACCCTAAAAGATAAAACTGGGACCTTTCAAAATCCAGCCTCTCTCAAACGTTTTACCATGGGAGGAACCCTTGAAACAACTTTCTGGTCTTCTGGTGAAGCCCTACTACTAATTGCTGTATCTATAGCTCATTGTACATTGGTGTGATGGTCAGTGGAAAGAATGATCCTTACATTTGTGGTCATTGAGAAAAAATTCCCTCTTACAGATAGCTAAAAAAAAAAAAAAAAAAAAAAAAAAGGAAGGCTCCATGGTGCCAGTGGAAACTTATGTGGGAGACCAAAATTGCCCATTGCTGAAGGAACCCCAAGCAACCTCTGGAGGAACCCTGGATGAGAAACAGTGACCTACCCAATTTTGGATTTCCCATCACTTTGTGCCCCAGTAATAGTAGTTACCAGAACAAATAGAGGGGTGAATCTTCACAGCAGGAACACAGACCGCAAAATAAAAAATTCCCGACAGAGCTTTTTTATCCTCTTACATTCCAGCCAAAACTAAATAAAAGTTGGGCTTTAGATGCACTTTAAAGTGGAATTAACCACTTGACCTCCAGAAGATCCCCATGACCAGGCCAATTTTTGCAATAGGTTGCTGCGTCACTTTAACTGACAATTGCGCGGATGTGCGACGCTGTACCCCAAAAAAATTGTTGTCATTTTTTTTCACAAATAGAGCTTACTTTTGGTGGTGTTTGGTCACCTCTGTGGTCTTTATTTTTGCGCTATAAACAAAAAACAACCATCAATTTAAAAATAAATAAATAAAAACCACACAATATTTTTTACTTTCTGCCACAAAACATATCCAATAGAAAAAAATAAAAAAAAATAAAAAAATGTCTTCATAAGTTTAGACAAATATGTATTCTGCTGCATATTTTTGCCAAAAAAAAAAAAAAAAAAAATCTCAATGAGCGTTTATTTATTGGTTTGCGCAAAAGTTATAGCGTCTACAGTACAAACTATGGGATTTTATTTTTTATTTTTCCCCCATATTTTTTTTTACTAGTAATGGCACTATTGACACTTTTTGGGGACCAGTGATCAGTGCTAAACAATATGCACTGTCACTGTACTAAAGAGGGATTCCGGCCAGCTAAATTTTTTTTTTTTAAGTCAGCAGCTACAAACACTGTAGCTGTGGACTTTAAATAAGTAGACTTACCTGTCCTGGGTGCCCGCGATGTCGGCCGCCCGAGGCCGACCCGTCCCTCGGCTCTCGAGTCCCGGCGTCGCCATCCTAGGTAAGGGAAACAGGCAGTGGAGCCTTGCGGCTTCACTGCCAGTTTCCTACTGCGCACACGCGCGAGCAGCGCGGCGATCTGTGAATGGCCCCCGTGGTGTTCTGGGAACACACACAGTTCCCGGAAGACAACGGGGCCGCTCAGCTAGGAGCAGAACACGCCGCGGAATAGTAAGAGGCAGATTAGGAAGACTGCCTAGCAACAAGGGTTTAGGTAAGTATAAAAAAAATTTTTTCTCAAATTTTTTTAAATTTTTTTAGGATTTTTGGTAGAATTTTTTTTTTTTTTCAGGGTGGCCCTCCACTTAATCACTGTGGCTGGGAAGGGGTAAACATCAGGGGCGATCAAAGGGTTAATCGTGTGCCTATCTGGTGTTCTACTATAGTAGGGGAGGTGCTTGTATTTGGGGAAGGCATGGATCGGTGCCCCCGCCTAGAAGCGACACAGGATCCATGTCTTATGTACTGATAGGCAGATCGCAATCTCCCTCTTTGGCGGGTGCTGGAAGCGGCACGTGTGCGCGCCCCAGACCTTCTAGTGCAGGATCACACACTAGGTACGTGATCTTGTGCAGCGGAGCTTCTTTGCCACCATATATGTAAGTTATACATTCGGCAAGCGGTTAAATTCAGATATTTTTTTTTTTTCTAAATGGGTCCCTTGCAGGTTTATGTCAGAATGTGCTAGTACTGCACTGCAAGGCAGCACATTATAGCAGGTCAAACAGAGCCCTCCAGTGCTGTGCCATCTTCACCTGGTCATCCTTTTCGGGTTTGTGCTGTTCAGCCGTTTGAATGGCTGGGCTGTGATGATGTCAGGCCCGTGCATGCACACATCATGGCACAGAGCCAGTGCCGTAATTGTACTCTGAGCTGTGTGTGCGTGGCTCAGAATACATTACTATAGCTCCCAACTGTCCCCGATTTCGAGGGACTGTCCCTGATTTGGAGCAATGTCCCTCTGTCCTTCATTCCCCCTCATATGTCCCTCATTTTGGTCTGAAAAATCGCAAAAAAATGGCAAAAAATGACTAGTCCAGGTAGTGCAATACGGTGCCAACAAATACGAAGTGAATCTTCAGATAACAGTTGGTGCAGCAGACAGAGAAGTGCAACAGATGATCAGTATGAAATATTAATGCGATTTTTTTTTCATTTTTTTGGATTTTGGAATTTTTTTTCACTTTGATGCACTTTTAGATCACCATTAAATTTTATTTTGTCTTAGAGGATCCCTCTATCATTCCATTTGTTGACACATTTTTTGAATTACCATTATTTTATGCACAGTCACTTCATTTATGTGATCTCACTGTAGTTTATTTATGTATTGAGGTTAATAATGTTTCACTCATGCACTTCAGTTAGTATTTGATGTATTTATTTTTTATCATCCTTATTATTTAATTATGCACTCTAGTTAGCGCCACATATTTCTTATTATCCTATTTATTTTCTGTGTGGGAACACTGCCTTATGTGTGGCTGCTTCTTAGACCTCTTTAATTGTTTTTATTCACTTTGGTTTTGCGCATTCATTTTTCTACTTTACCAATATAAAGGAATGGTAGTGGTAAAAAAAAAGAAAAGAAGCCCTTGTGGATTTAATTAACCTTTTTTTGGGTTATGTCTCCTTTAAGGGGGTGTCAGGGGGCGTGTCCCATGCCTACATACATTTGCTGGTAGGTGTCCCTCATTCCCATCAAAATGTTGGGAGGTATACATTACCACTGACAGGCCAGAAGAGGCAGACAAGACCACTTCTTTACCGCGATATAGCTGAAAGGCGGCTATAGCACGGCTCTGTTGCGCCCATGGACGTCCTCCTGGAACCGTGCCCCCTAGGCGGCGCATTCAGCCAGCTCTGCGATTGCTGTGGCCTTCGGACACAGATCTTGCTAAAGAGCCATTCACAGCGGCCCTTTGCCATGTGGTCAGCTGTGTCCAAACACAATGTAAACAGAGTTGCCAGTTATCGGCTATCCTTTCCTCACATACTTTCAGGAGAGGAGTGAGGAGAGGAGAGTCGGTAACTGGCAATCCTGACAGCCAACATGTACACAGATAATTAGAGCACTGATCATCAGTGCCTTGATTATCAGCGCAGCCCCATCAGTGCAGCCTCATCAGTGTCCATCAGTGCAGCCTCATCAGTGTCCATCAGTGCAGCCTCATCAGTGTCCATCAGTGCAGCCTCATCAGTGTCCATCAGTGCAGCCTCATCAGTGTCCCATCAGTGCAGCCTCATCAGTGCCCATCAGTGCAGCCTCATCAGTGTCCATCAGTGCAGCCTCATCAGTGTCCATCAGTGCAGCCTCATCAGTGTCCCATCAGTGCAGCCTCATCATTGTCCCATCAGTGCCGCCTCATCAGTGTCCATCAGTCCCGCCTCATCAGTGTCCATCAGTGCCGCCTCATCAGTGTCTAATCAGTGCCGCCTCATCAGTGTCCATCAGTGCCGCCTCATCAGTGTCCATCAGTGCCGCCTCATCAGTGTCCATCAGTGCCGCCTCATCAGTGTCCATCAGTGCAGCCTCATCAGTGTCCCATCAGTGCAGCCTCATCAGTGCCCATCAGTGCAGCCTCATCAGTGTCCATCAGTGCAGCCTCATCAGTGTCCATCAGTGCAGCCTCATCAGTGTCCCATCAGTGCAGCCTCATCAGTGTCCATCAGTGCCGCCTCATCAGTGTCCATCAGTCCCACCTCATCAGTGTCCATCAGTGCCGCCTCATCAGTGTCTAATCAGTGCCGCCTCATCAGTGTCCATTAGTGCCGCCTCATCAGTGTCCATCAGTGCCGCCTCATCAGTGTCCATCAGTGCCGCCTCATCAGTGTCCATCAGTGCCGCCTCATCAGTGTCCATCCGTGCCGCCTCATCAGTGTCCATCCGTGCCGCCTCATCAGTGTCCATCCGTGCCGCCTCATCAGTGTCCATCCGTGCCGCCTCATCAGTGTTCCTCAGTGCCACCTCATCAGTGCCCATCAGTGCCGCCACATCAGTGCCCATCAGTGCAGCCTCAGTGCCCACCAGTGCAGTCTCATCAGTGCCGCCTCATCAGTGCCCACCAGTGCAGTCTCATCAGCGCACATCAGTGAAAGATAAAAATTACTTACTTATTTGCAAAATTTTATAACAGAATCTAAAAAACAAAAACTTTTTTTTTTTTTTACATTAACATTTCTGTTTGTTTTGTTTTTTTTGTTTGTTTAGCAAAAAATAAAAAAACCCAGTGAAGAAATCTCTGTCTCCAAAAAAAATGATAACATTTTCATATGGGTACAGTGTTGCATGACCGCACAATTGTCAAAGTGCGAGAGCGCTAAATGCAGAAAACTGGCCTGGGCAGGAAGAGGGTATAAGTGCCCAGTACGCAAGTGGTTAAAACCCTACCTGATGGCAGTTTTTGAAACGTTGAGTTAAATACCACTTTAAAAAGAAGCGTCTTTTCTTCCTTTTCAAGACTAATTTTATTTAAAGGAGAGAAGCTTTTTGCGTAAACACCATTTCCTCTTTGCATCTTGGTTTTAACACTCTTAGACATACCCAAGTGCGCACATCTGTGGGGAAGCACTTCTATCGGCCCCCGTAATTGGCTTTGTGGCAGAGTAACAAGTACACATTTAGAGATAATGGAACACCCTCCAGGTCTGCTAAAGTTTGAACTCGGGCAGCTTCTGTGCCGACTTCTGACATATTCTTAAATTAGTGACCTACTCCGAGGGATTAAAAAGGGAAACCAGAAGGAATTTGTCACACGGTAATCTTTTTTTTCTCTACTATTACAACTAATAGGACGCACATTTTTACGTAGGGGCTTTGTCACTTTATCTTAAAATTGTATTTCACAACGTCATCTTTTTTTAAATGACTGTTGAAATAAACTCAGTTGCTCGATAAGCCAAAATTGTATTCATCATTAAGATACCAGAAAACATTATTTTGACACATCCAGCTGCAGAATTATGCAAGGAGTTGTCATCAGGACCATCTGGAGCCTCTTAAACTGGAGGAGAACCGCGAGGAAGTGCTAATGGGACCGATCAGCTGTACATGCCTAAAATCCCCCAGCTCTGACTGCATCTGAGCCACTTCTACAAAGCTGAGTAAAGCCGGGTACACATGATCAGATTATCGGACAAATTTTCGTCAGTTTTTTTGTTGCATGCTAGTCCGATATCGAAAGTGAAGAGGTTGCTCACCATACGAAAATTCTCGTACGACAGAATTCAGCGTCAGAAGTGACGTAATGTTATGAATTGTTTTGTATGTATTCTTTGTTTCTGAGCACGCGTTGTCTTGCTCTTACGACTTTTTTTTTTTTTCCGACCGAAAACGATAATCGGACATTGTGTTCACATCAGACAAAAATTTTATAGCCTGCACATCCAGTTTTTGTCTCCCAAAAATTCGTAAATCGGCTGTCAAAAGCACCGTACTAACGTTCAGAAAAATCGGCAGATCGTTCATCGGACGAAATTTTACTTTTTTTTCACGATTTTCTGATCGTGTGTACGGGCCTTGAGGCCGGGTTCACACTTATGCGATGCTAGACATCACATGTGATTCGCAACCACATGGCTGGGCACATCCCGTGTGTAGCACCCTGGTGTTTAGGCAGGGTTGTGTCTAAAATTTACCTGCCAGGTATAGCTGCCTTGGCTAATTGTTGAGCATCAATTGATTTCACTCTTATGCCCCGTACACACGGCTCGGATTTTCCGGCGGAAAATGTGTGATAGGACCTTGTTGTCGGAAATTCCGACCGTGTGTGGGCTCCATCACACATTTTCCATAGGAATTTCCGACACACAAAGTTTGAGAGCTTGCTATAAAATTTTGGCGGAAATTCCGATCGTTTGTACACAAATCTGACGCATAAAGTGCCACGCATGCTCAGAATAATTTAAGAGACGAAAGCTATTGGCTACTGCCCCGTTTATAGTCCCGACGTACGTGTTTTACGTCATTGCCTTCAGAACGATCGGATTTTCCGACAACTTTGTGCGACCGTGTGTATGCAAGACAAGTTTGGCCCAAAATCCGTCGGAAAAAATCTGATGGATTTTGTTGTCGGAATGTCCGATCAATGTCCGACCGTGTGTACAGGGCATAAGTCTGTAATTGCTGCACTTCTCTCTTTTGCCGCTAGGTGGCCGAGTACCTGGTGGCATTAGATATGAGAAGGGCAATGCAAGGTCAGATTATGGGTATATAGGGTACCTCAGCCAATAGGCAAGGGTTTTCCTGAATCCCTTGGCCTGCTGGGAGAGCCTATATATTTGGGTGGAGTCAGGTGATCTGTGTTCTGTGCCACCTGGACAGCTGTCTGGGTGGACGTGTGTTGTATTGCCCAGGCTGCTAGGCCGGAGTTTGGGCCTATCCCGGGCATATCTGGCTGCCAGGCTGTCTTTGGGCCTATCCAGAAGTAAGAGAGCAGCGCAGGGTTGGGATTGCGGCTTGCAGTCCAACCAGAAGTGACGGTTCTGTTGGCCAGAGAACCTGTCGTGGTCGAAGGTAAAGGGGAAGCTGTCGCCACTATAGGACCATCCACCTTATTACCAGGGACCGCAGTGAGTAACTGAAGCAAGTACCGGAGCAGTATTCTCACCAACCAGAGACGGTGAAGAATTAGGAAACTTCAGTGGGTATCAAGCCAGGGACCCAGCCAGTAGAGGTGACGCTTGCAGAGCATGACCAGTGTAGCCCAGATGTCTCCAACCTTCTTTATACTGCCCAACCACTCATACTCCACCATCTCCCTTACTATTATCTAAATTAGCAAGACCACACCTGAATTTGGAGTATAAATGGCCACAGCAGTCTTTTTATTAACAAAATATTAAATATTTCAAAACTTAACATATAAACATCTGTAAACGACAACTATCAATCGCTTAGTCTGTTGGTCTTTGACGGCACCCCGAACTTAACACATATTCCACCACTACACTACGGGACCTTTCTCCATGATAGGCCTCCACACCAGTTCGGAGACAACCCCCTTCCCGCAGTGCAACCATTACCGTATTCCAGCTAACCATTCTAACTGGAATACACCAGAGGGGCACATACTACCGATGAGTCCCCAACACTTCCATCTTGCATGTTTTCTGACACCATCAAAGACCAAAACACCGCCACAGCCCGCAAGGAAAACACCTTCCTCTAAGGGCCCCTCCACACCCACTGAATCCCGTCCTGTAGACCCAGCGCCCATAAATCAATCCCCACTGCAGACAGGTGAACCCCATCTCCTCGGAGGTACAGGCTGGTATTGGATTCCAACTCCATGTGGCGGATGACCATGCCCCCATTTCGAGTAATAAATCTTCCCAGTGTGAACTGCCTGCAATGCAGATGCGATGTGGGAACCCACACAGGAAACGCTGCGGTTCCAGCATCGCACCAGAGTGAACCTAGCCTGAAGAAATGTCATCAGCACACCAAGGAGTCATCAAACAGGTCCAAAACTTTATTCACCTGGTACACATACGGCAACGCTTTCGGAGCCGCACAGGGCCCCTTCGTCAGGCAAGTGACAAAGTGCAGAACAAATCACCAAGTATTTAAAAACAGACAATCCACCAATCAATGCAAACATTTGCTGCCTAACCCCCCCCACCCGACATCAAAAGGAAGTCATAAACCCGCCATTACACTCAGTTTAAAAATACGACTGATATAACCGCCAAAAGCAGAACTGCAATCAGTAAAATCAAATCAAAAACTCTATAAAAGGCAATGAACCTATGGAGAAAGATGCTGGTCACTTTTTAAAGTTGAAAATCCATTTGTGTAATCAACAACCCTGCTGGTTATACCAAGCCGCGGGCTGTACAGTCCCAGGACACTGTGTATCCACGTTCTGAGAAGGCTGGCCACACGGTTTAGGAGTGTATCCATGGAAATGTTTGACCATTCTTCCAGAAGCGCATTTGTGAGGTCAGGCACTGATGTTGGATAAGAAGGCCTGGCTCACAGTCTCCATTCTAATTCATCCCAAAGGTGTTCTATCGGGTTGAGGTCAGGACTCTGTGGAGGCCAGCCAAGTTCCTCCACCCCAAACTCGCTCATCCATGTCTTTATGGATCTTGCTTTGTGCACTGGTCATGTTGGAACAGGAAGGGGCCATCCCCAAACTGTTCCCACAAAGTTGGGAGCATGAAATTGCCCAAAATGTCTTGGTATGGTGACACCTTAAAGGGGTTTTAAAGGTTCGGTTTAAAAAACAAAACAAACAAAAAAAAAAAAACATGTCATACTTATCTCCTCTGTGCAAAGGTTTTGCACAGAGTGGCCCCGATCCTCCCCTTCTGGGATCCCCCAGCAGCGCTCCTGGCTCCCCCCGCATCGAGTTCCCCCGACGGAGAAGCGCTCTCCCTGGGGGGCACTCATGCGTCCATCGACGTAGACAGCAGGACTCGGCTCCGAGACACGGGCCGGAGCTGGTGTTCTCGTCCCCGTCGCAGAATAGACCCGGCTCAGGTAAGTAAAAGGGGGGCTCTGGGGGGCTGCTGCACTAAAGAAGGTTTTTAACTTTAATGCATAGAATGCATTAAGCTGAAAAACATTGAGTGTTTACAACTCCTTTAAGGAGTTCCCTTCACTGGAACTAAGGGGCCAAGCCCAACCACTGAAAAACAACCCCCACACCATAATCCCCCCTCCACCAAATGATTTGGACTAGTGCACAAAGCAAGGTCCATAAAGACATGGATGAGCGAGTTTGGGGTGGAGGAACTTGACTGGCCTGCACAAAGCCTTGACCTCAACCCAATAGAACACCTTTGGGATGGATTAGAGCGGAGACTGCGAGTCAGGCCTTCTCGTCTAACATCAGTGCCTGACCTCACAAATGGGCTTCTGGAAGAATGGTCAAACATTCCCATAGACACACTCCTAAACCTTGTAGACAGCCTTCCCAGAAGAGTTGAAGCTGTTATAGCTGCAAAGGGTGGGCCAACTCCATATTGAACCCTACGGACTAAGACTGGGATGCCATTAAAGTGCATGTAAAGGCAGGTGTCCCAATACTTTTGACAATATAGTGTATGTGGAAAATCCTGCAAGCTTCAATACAGCAAAAAGTGCAAATATGGAGTCAAAAGATGAAGCTACATCCATCATTGTAATGTCATAAAATATGGCTAAACCATTGATCTTCAGTATGTGAAGACTACAATGTCAGGATACATTTGGTGCAAAACTGTTTGGAAACCACAAAGTTCAGTAGTAAACCCATTTCACAGTCCAGGCGGTGGAATTATTGATACATCCGATAAAGCAAATGCCCATAAATAGTGTTTGAATAAATATAGATAAACTGAATTCCACTAAAGTACAATCCATAAAATATCAACATATCGGCTGTTTCTTGCGAGAGATGCAGATGTTGATCTAACAACTCACCTTGGTGGACCTTGGTCAGTGCCCCAATCACTGCATATAAAACAAGATCCCACTGAAACAACATACATCATCCTTGGCAATTCAAATAGTCAATGTAGCCCTTATCTCCATCCCTGCAACATGGAAACAGACTACCCCTCCTTCAATATCTGTGGTTTGCCACAATTAATGAAATCTGGCAGATGGGAGGACCTCACTGCTTCTATTTACCATAGAGAAGAGAAGCCTAAAGACATGTGGTATCCACAGGCCACTTTTTATTACTCATCCAAATCACAGGATATGCGGATTACTCATACCGCCCAACTTTTTGAGATGGGAGTGAGGGAAGAAAGAAAAAGAAAGAAGGAAAGAAGAAAGAAGGAAGGAAGGAAGGAAGGAGAAGGAAGAAGAAGGAAGAAGAAGAAGAATTGTTTTAAACACTACTATTCCTTTATACTGATATTTGAAATGTACAAATGCAGCTATTTAGAAATTGAATAAAAAGGTTTAGCACTGGGAAACACTTTTTAAAAGATAAATAGCGCATTTTATATACAACTATATAGATCAGACCAAAATGAGGGACAAATGAGGAGAAAAGAGGGACAGAGGGACATTGCTCCAAATTAGGGCCAGTCCCTCGAAATCAGGGACAGTTGGGAGCTATGAGATTAGCACACCCTTATCCCCAATTAGATTTCCCAACTCAGTATGACAAATTTCCAAAAGGTGCCTAAAAAGGACATGAAGCTGACCCATATTTAATGTATACCGCCACAAGCTGGCCCCAGAAATTTCCCATGCAAGGGTGCAGCCTCTCCACCCTCTACACCAGTGTTTCTCAACCTTTTTTCAGTCAAGGCCCCCCTTTAAATATATGGACAGTCTCAAG
Organism: Lithobates clamitans; assembly: GCA_037952925.1. NCBI lineage: Eukaryota > Metazoa > Chordata > Amphibia > Anura > Ranidae > Lithobates > Lithobates clamitans. The sequence goes on from JBBGZY010002247.1 coordinate 167,244, forward strand.
GCAGTCTCAAGGCACACCATTTTAAAAATGTAACAAACTATTCTAATAGTTTTACATAATGCAGCAGCATCGACACACAAAGGGCACCCAACGTTGAAGGCGATTTATTCTTCCGAAGCAAATACACCTCTTCCACACTGGTACTGACTAGTGGACATGTGCAATTCGTTTTGTTCCGAATTAGTTTAACGAATTTCGACAAATTAGTTAATTCGGAAATATCCGAATTAACGAAAATCCGTTTAACAAATTTTTCCGAATATTCGTACATTCGTACATTCGTAAATTCGTAAATTTGTTAATTCGTACATTCGTACATTTGTAAATGTGTACATTCGTAAATTAGTGATTCGTAAATTTGGAAATTCGGAAATCTGAATTAATAATTAACTAATAATAACTTAACTATTACTAACTATTAAATTATAGGTATTGGAATTTCCTTTCAAATTTGGCTGTTAGTGAACGTAACACATACAAATTTATCCGAAGTTACAAATGATCCGAAATAACGAATGCCGCATCTAAACGAATGAAGGAATTAATAATAATAATTAACAATAATAATAATGAAAACTTAGGAATGAATGTTAGTAATAATGAAAAGTTACGAATGATCCGAAATAACGAATGCCATATCCAAACGGATGGAACGTAATGAAATAATAATAAAAAATAAAAATAATAATAATAATAAAAACTTTTTATTATTATTATTTATTATTAATTTGTTCCGTTCCATTTGTTTAGATGCAGCATTCGTTATTTCGGATAATTCGTAACTTCGGATAAATTCGTATTTGTTACGTTCACTAACAGCCAACTTTGAAAGCAAATTACAATATCTATAATTTAATAATTAGTAATAGTTAAGTTATTATTAGTTAATTATTATTTCAGATTTTCGAATTTACAAATTTACGAATTCACTACTTTACGAATGTACGAATTTACGAGTATACGAATGTACAAATGTACGAATTTACGAATTGCGATCTTAACGAATGACCCGGAAAACGAAAAAAAAAATAGACAAATGAAATGAAAAACGATAACGAACACATTTTTTGGCAGTGCACATGTCTAGTATTCCAGTGTATCTCCTCTCCCTCAGTTTCTCTCCGTCACTGAGCTTATGTGACCCGAGTGTTAAAGGAGAGGGGCAAACGAGGATGCTGCGCAGGCAATTAACACCCTTCTTATCAACACTGATGACATCAATGGTTGTTATATAGTGAATGGCTGGAAGGCTGAAATGGTGCACAATAAAAACCTGTGGCTTTGTGTAACTGATTGGCAGGCTTGATCCACCTGCTGGCTTGTATACATTTTTGGGCAATTTATAGGCATTTTGCCAAGGCACCCTTTGAGAAACCTCAAGGCACCCCAGGGTGCCTGATCACGGGTTGAAAAAAACTGCTCTATACCTTTCCAGTTTTCCACTTCTTCCTTAACTAACCCTTTAAATCCATCCATGTCTCCATCTCTTCACTCACAGGGCCTCTTGGGTCTGCCTGCCTACACTGTATGGATACTCTCAGCTACATCTGAGAAAGTCCTATGTTTGCCTGTGAACCAGGGATGTGCGGTGAGGTCAGTGGCTGGTGAGGCACTGGCTAGTATCAGAGCCAGATACACACAGGTTACATACGCCGCGATCGCTAGAGCGAGAACAATAATTCTATCACTGGACCTCCTCTAACTCTAAACATGTAACCTGTAAACATTATAAAGCGTCGCCTATGGAGATTTTTAAGTACTGAAGTGTGGCACCATTCCGCGAGTGTGCACAATTTTAAAGCGTGACATGTTAGGCATCTATGAGAGAGAGAGAGAGAGAGAGAGAGAGAGAGAGAGAGAGAGAGAGAGAGAGAGAGAGAGAGAGAGAGAGAGAGAGAGAGAGAGAGAGAGAGAGAGAGAGAGAGAGAGAGAGAGAGAGAGAGAGAGAGAGAGAGAGAGAGAGAGAGAGAGAGAGAGAGAGAGAGAGAGAGGAGAGAGAGAGAGAGAGAGAGAGAGAGAAAAAAAAAAAAAACACACACATGCTAACTTTAGTGTTTTTTTGTTTTGTTTTTACTCATGAAACAGTTTCTTAAAAAAAAATATATATATATATATATATGTTTGAAAAATTGCTGTGCAACATAAAAAGTTGCAACGACTCAGAAACCCCCCCCCCCCAAAAAAAAAAAATAATAAAAAAAAAAAAAAAAATATATATATATATATATATATATATATATATATATAGTTTGGGGGTTCTGAGTAATTTTCTAGCAGAAAAAAAATGATGATTTTTACATGTAGGAGAGAAGTGTCAGAATTGGCCTGGGTGGCAAGGGGTTTATTACCATAAGTAAGTAATATACAAATAATTATTATATATTGTTTTTAAGGTAATTTACTATATTTTCAAAAACTGTACTCAAGCAGGTGACTTAACGGACAAATTACTGAAGTTTGAAGTTATAACTTTCAACCAGTAATTTCACAGTAAATAGATAAATAATACATTTTCTTATAAAACATATAGCATAATAATATATGATGTAGCTTGTATCTTTTCAGCAGCAGCAGCAGATTCTCATTCTCCCTCTTAACTATGTGAGAAAAACATGGGATTATGGATAAATCTTATACCTATAAACACATGTTTTTTACTTCTAGTTAAGAGGGCTGGGATGTCTTTTAGCCAATGCCCCCTTCTATGACAATGCAGTGAGAGGCGTGCCTCTACTGCAGCATTTTAATTGGACAGCTGGGGCCAATGGTTCTTTACCATTGGTCCAAGACTCCAAGCTGTCCAGAGCTCAGTGCCTCTGACAAGAAGTGAGGAGAGGCACTATGAGCTCAACCTCTCAGTCTGCTGCAAACAGAGTGTGCCAGCTTGTATTTAAACTGGCCGCTCTGTATGTAGCTTCTGACAGGCTGCGCAAGGAGCCCCGTATCTCCGGAACCATAGATGATAGGAGCCCCATATTTTGTGTTGGAGTGGGACTCCCCCCCCAGTGACCCGAGGTCTGTGACCTCAGGTCGCCGAGTTACGACCCTCGAAGACGATCATTTAAAATTTTTTTTTTTTTTTTTAAATGTTCAGGGCAGGTGAGGCTCTACCTCATCTGCCTCCCCTTTCCTTTCTGCCATGTTTCTTTTATGGCCCAAATCTCAGTATGCCTCTTCTATTGATGACATATAAGCTGCCTCCCCCAGCACTCCCCTGTCTGGCAGTATTCTACTGTATTCTTTCCTTTGGCATATCTTTTTGTATTGTTACAATTTTAAAAATTGAAATATAGAATGGAATATAACAAAAAAAAAAAAAAGTTCAAGAAACTCATTTGGATTATAGGAACTAAATGGACTTGCAAACCCTATGATGACGTCCAACTTTCAAAACAGCTTAAGTATATATGAGCCATATGTACTGTATGCATCCACTTGAGTATATAGTTCATGGAAACTCAGTTGCAAAATATGAAATCAACAAAATGTCTCAAACTTCCACATTGGATCAATGTAAATAAACATATATGAACTCTTTAGCATGCCGTCGCATTCAGGCTAGCCAGAAAACAAAGATCACCGTGGAAAAACCAACCCAGCAAGCCTAAAGCTGGCCATACATCAGTAGAATTTAGTTTGAAAAATTCAAATTACCGTAGTTTGTTCCATTTTCTGATAGTTACTGAGGTCAAATCAAAGATCGTTTTCGGCTATATAAAAAAATAAAATAAAAAGCAAGGCAGAGGAAAAAAAATTTTTTTCCAAATAAATGAAATTCTAACAGTGAATATGGCTTTTGTTCAGGAAATTCCATTCATTCCAAAGTTGAATGGTAAAAGCAAACAAAATTTTAAAATACATTTGACAAGTCTCTAATGGCATTATCAAAATGTACAAACGAGGTTTTCCATAAGAACGAGTATGGCCAGCTTAAATCCAACCCAAGATTTTTTGTTTTTTTTGTTGGATAGAGTGTTGAAGAGTTTACATATTTGTTGGTTGTTGGTACCCTGTGCAATGATGCATATTATCTTATACTTTTAAGATATTTAACCTTATACATATTTCATATTTGTATATTCCATACAGTGAGTATGCCTTGCAAGACACATGGGAGCATTTGGATCCATGTTTTCTTTTCTTTTCCGATATTGCCATGCTGCCTTCCACATCTGGCCTCGGTCCTCCTCACTGGGTTCTCTGTCTCTTCAGCTCCCGGGGGAGATGCCCTCTGCCGACCCCCACTTGGGTTCAGTTTCTGTAGCCTCTGTCTGACAAGTAAGTATGGGATGATCGGTTCAGGCCTCTTGCTTTTGTCCAATCTCTAATATATACTTTATCTGTTTTTACAGACAGCAGATATGCACATCAGCCCCCTGATGAAGCGAGGAAAGCTTGTGAAACGCGTCGGATTAGAGATGTACCATGCATATCTGTATCACATGTATTACTATTATATTTTGGCTATGTTTTAGGATTACAATGCAATGTTGCTGTTTTATGAATTTGTTCACCCATGCTCATGTCTTATATTGGATGATGTTGTTATTTTCAATAAATCATTTTTACTTCTATACTTGTTCACCCTCTTGATCACCATGAACATCTCATTTAAAGTCCCAGGGGCGACGTCCGTTTCTCTGGAAGAATGGTCAAACATTCCCATAGACACCCTCCTAAACCTTGTGGATGGCCTTCCCAGAAGAGTTTGAAGCTGTTATAGCTGCAAAGGATGGGCCAACTCAATCTTGAACCCTGCGTCCTAAGACTGGGTTCCATTAAAGTTCATGTACTTGTAAAAGCAGGCATCCAATACTTTTGGTAATATAGTGTATAGTATCTCACAAAATGAGTACACCCCTCACATTTTTGTAAATATTTTATTATATCTTTTCATGTGATAACACTGAAGAAATGACACGTTGCTACAATGTAAAGTAGTGAGTGTACAGCTTGTATAACAGTGTAAAGTTTATGTCCCCTCAAAAGAACTCACACAGCCATTTAGGTCTAACCTGCTGGCAACAAAAGTGAATACACCCCTAAGTGAAAATGTCCAAATTGGGCCCAATTATCCATTTTCCCTCCCTGGTGTCATGTGACTCGTTTGTGTTACAAGGTCTCAGGTGTGAATGAGAAGCAGGTGTGTTAAATTTGGTGTTGTCACTCTCACTCTCGCATACTGGTCACTGGAAGTTCAACATGGCACCTCATGGCAAAGAACTCTCTGAGGATCTGAACAAAAAGAATTGTTGCTCTACATAAAGATGGCCTAGGCTATAAGAAGATTGCCAAGACCCTGAAACTGAGCTGCAGCCCGGTGGCCAAGACCATACCGGTTTTACTGGGCAGGTTCCACTCAGAACAGGCCTAGCCATGGACGACCAAAGAAGTTGAGTGCACGTGCTCAGCGTCATATCCAGAGGTCCATCCATATGTCTTTGGGAAATAGACATATGAGTGCTGCCAGCATTTCTGCAGAGGTTGAAGGGGTGGGAGGTCAGCCTGCCAGTGCTCAGACCATACGCTGCACACTGCATCAAACTGGTCTGCATGGCTGTCGTCCCAGAAGGAAGCCTCTTCTAAAGATGATGCACAAGAAAGCCTGCAAACAGTTAGCTGAAGACTAAGGACATGGATTACTGGAACCATGTCCTGTGCTCTGATGAGACCAAGATAAACTTATTTGGTTCAGATGATGTCCAGCATGTGTGGCGGCAACCAGGTGAGGAGTACAAAGACAAGTGTGTCTTGCCTACAGTCAAGCATGGTGGTGGGAGTGTCATGGTCTGGGGCTGCATGAGGGCACTGGGGAGCTACAGTTCATTGAGGGGACCATGAATGCCAACATGTACTGTACTGTGACATACTGAAACAGAGCATGATACCTTCAGGGACTGGGCCGCAAGGCAATATTCCAACATGATAATGACCCCAAGCACACCCAAGATGACCACTGCCTTGCTAAAGAAGCTGAGGGTAAAGGTGATGGACTGGCCAAGCATGTCTCCAGACCTAAATCCTATTGAGCATCTGAGGGGCATACTCAAACAGAAGGTGGAGGAGCACAAGGTCTCCAACATCCACCAGCCCAATGATGTCGTCATGGAGTAGTGGAAGAGGACTCCAGTGGTAACCTGTGAAGCTCTGGTGAACTCCATGCCCAAGAGGGTTAAGGCAGTGCTGGAAAATAATGGTGGCCACACAAAATATTGACACTTTGGGCCCAATTTGGACATTTTCACTTAGGGGTGTACTCACTTTTGTTGCCAGCGGTTTAGACATTAATGGCTGTGTGTTGAGTTATTTTGAGGGGACAGAAAATTTACACCGTTATACAAGCTGTACACTCTCTACTTTACATTGTAGCAACGTGTCATTTCTTCAGTGTTATCACACGAAAAGATAAATAAAATATTTACAAAAATGTGAGGGGTGTACTCACTTTTGTGAGATACTGTATGTGTCCATGAGCAACAGAGGTTTCTGTGGTGAGAGTCAAAGCTGTCAAAGTCAGTTCCTCATCTATAATAATGATCGGTAGCCAACGGGGATGGACTCCCGATGGTCTGACTACCCTGACAACCAATCACTGCTGCTGATCAGGCAGGGAGTTAACTGGAAATTCCACCAGTTTTTTTTTTTTTATATTAAAAAGGGAATGTAACAGGAGGAGGGAGAACATGCAAACCCCCAAGATGGACAGAAACAGCTTCAGGTATTATGACAGCGCGATCTCATCAATGTGGCCTCCGCCTACAAGTCCAGATAGACGGACCCTTTAAATAGTGACATCGCTTTTCCAACAATGCTGATATTGTAAGGCAGGCAAGACAATGGAATCGTCAATTTTGTTCACAAATAATGGAAGAGTACAATACTAAACATACAGTATATATAGATTCTGTGTATTAGGGGGGTGGGATGGAGTTCTATTCACTTGGACAGGTGTGCAAACAGGTGAAAGGGGTTATGGAAGCATTCAGTTACATTGAGTATACAAGCAAGGGTCATTTACTCTACAGAAGAGGCTATTAGGGATTATTGTATCTTCTATATTATATTTACGACTCCTTTTTCCATTTTGCGAAAGCTGAGTTTTCTAAGCTGGCTGATTTTTCAAGCACAATATGCAATTTGAAGTCCCATTGATGCCATTATTATGACCGCGGTGAAGTGAGAGTATTCGAAATCCTTGGTAGAATAGTTTTCTTCTAGGACTGGCTTTTAGATTCTGCTCTACAAGTTCTAGATGCCTAGTCAGATCGGTGAACGTGCTTGCGTTGCAACCCAGCCAAAAATAACAAGATAAAAATAAAATTATGCAAAACGGCTTTTGCTGCAATATCCAGCTTCAATCCAGAGATTTCCCATGAAGTAGATGTTCTCAGTCTGATGGCCAGCATCATTCAGGCCAATATCTCTGAGCCCAGGTCACCCTGGACGTGTAACCAACCTGCAATGAGACAGGGAAAAGAAAAGCAGCACAGTGATGACCTCATCTATCACTCTGCTCTCTCCTCCTATCAGCATACTTCTTGTCAGCATATGAACTGATTTGCTCCCTGTGCCGATTTTCCTCATGGTCCAGCCCTGCTGCACAGGGCCTTCAAGAGTATGCTTTATGGCAGTGGCAGCGATGGGGGTATACACATTGGGAGTGGGTGTACACTTCACAAGCCAACTTTCTAATGACCCCTGGAGCATGGCCCCCCCTTTCCCCCCCAGGTACAACCTACTACCCCCACCTGAGGGCCTGGGACCCACATGGCGGGTGCCGCCGAGTAGAGGGGAGGCATTGTTGGCTGTTAGGACGCTAGCAGCCAGGTCACACAGTTGCTAGTATGCTGGAGGCAGAGCTGCACAGCATCATCAGTTGCTAGGATGTTGATGGCAGGGCCCCACAGCATTATTGGTTACAAGGGCGCAGGCGGCTGGGCCACACAGCCTCATTGGTCACTAGGACGCAGGCAGCTGGGCCACACAGCCTCATTGGTCACTAGGACGCAGGCAGCTGGGCCACACAGCCTCATTGGTCACTAGGACGCAGGCAGCTGGGCCACACAGCCTCATTGGTCACTAGGACGCAGGCAGCTGGGCCACACAGCCTCATTGGTTACTAGGACGCAGGCAGCTGGGCCACACAGCCTCATTGGTTACTAGGACGCAGGCAGCTGGGCCACACAGCCTCATTGGTTACTAGGACGCAGGCAGCTGCGCCACACAGCCTCACTGGTTACTAGAACGCAGGCAGCTGTGCCACACAGCCTCATTGGTTACTAGGACGCAGGCAGCTGCGCCACACAGCCTCATTGGTTACTAGGACGCAGGCAGCTGCGCCACACAGCCTCATTGGTTACTAGGACGCAGGCAGCTGCGCCACACAGCCTCATTGGTTACTAGGACGCAGGCAGCTGCACCACACAGCCTCATTGGTTACTAGGACACAGGCAGCTGGGCCACACAGCCTCATTGGTTGTTATGCTGCAGGCAGGGCTGGATTAACATATTGCAGCTACAGGACCCTTCCTTCAGATAGACCCAGCCCAGTGGTGTGAATGAGTCACTAATGCTGCCAGTCCTGCTCTGTGTGCAGTGTACACATGATTGATATGTAAATTGTGGTAGCATTAATGTGTAAAGTGTTAAAGCATTCATAGGTATGTCAAACTCCTTAAGGCCTGGTCCACCATCACCTTTGCTGAATCCTGCCGACATTGGGGGATGTACAAGCCCTGCCTGCCACTGTCACTGAGCCTGCCATCAGCCTGTACTGCAAAAAATGAGCAGATGGTGGGGGTGGGGTGTCCAGAGGTAAACAGAGAAGGAATTACAGTTTAGAGGGCAAACATGACCAAAGAGGGGGTGTGCAGGGGGCTGTGGTGCAAAGATGAGCAGAGGCTTGTCACGTTAAGCAGAAAATTAGGTGGTTTGAGGTGTAGGGGATCCCCTAATTTCTGCTCAACTCCCCCTCTCTCACCCTGCTCTCTCTTTCACCCCCCATCCCTATCTCTCCCCCCAATCCCTCCCTCTCTCACCCCCACCCTCTCTTTCACCCTCCATCTCTCTCACCCCCCCATCTCTCTCTCACACCCCCCATCTCTCACACCCCCATCTCTCTCTCTCTCTCACCCCCATCTCTCTCTCTCTCACCCCCCCATCTCTCTCACACCCCCCATCTCTCACACCCCCCATCTCTCTCTCTCTCACCCCCATCTCTCTCTCTCTCACCCCCATCTCTCTCTCTCTCTCACCCCCCCATCTCTCTCTCTCTCACCCCCCCATCTCTCTCTCTCTCACCCCCCCATCTCTCTCTCTCTCACCCCCCCCATCTCTCTCTCTCACACCCCCCCATCTCTCTCTCACCCCCCATCTCTCTCGCACACCCCCATCTCTCTCGCACACCCCCATCTCTCTCTCACACCCCCATCTCTCTCTCACACCCCCATCTCTCTCTCACACCCCCATCTCTCTCTCTCACCCCCCATCCCTCTCTCTCACCCCCCATCTCTCTCTCTCACCCCCCATCTCTCTCTCTCTCTCTCACCCCCCATCTCTCTCTCGCTCACCCCCCATCTCTCTCACCCCCCATCTCTCTCACCCCCAGCCACCTGCACCATAACAATCAAGGATGGACAGACAGTCCATCCCCAGTGCTACCCCTACCATGCCTCCATAAATGCAACCTGGGGTGACTGCCTTAGTTGGCCTCACAGGCTGCACAGCCCTACACTTGAATAAAGACACAGTTTAGCAGAGGAACCCCAGGTAAGTGCAATATAAAAAAGATAGCATAAAATTGTCACGTAGTCACGTTGTCCTGTTTCCTTCTTAAAAGCTGCAGCTTAAGAAGAGGGATAGCTGCAGGGGCACAAGTTTGTAACTGGATATAGTCACATAACACTAGGTTCAACAATACCACAGTACTATGCTGTCAACAAGCCTCTATGGGCAGAGGAAGGGGCATTGATGTCACTGGATGGTTTCATGTTCATTGACTGGGGGTATGGATTGCAAAGAGACAAAACGTTGCCTTGACTTCCACATTATAGATTTGAAAAGGATCTCTGCGGTTCAATAACTATTTGAAAAAAAAAATTAAAAATAAAAACCAGTAAGCTGAAGGCCACCCTCCTAACCAAAAACATTTCTTTTGAGAACCCCCTTAAGCACAAAGTCGCACAATGTCAAGGATACCAAAATCTTAGTGACATACTAGAGCTCATCAAAACAAAAAGTTCAAAACCTTATTAGAGATACTGAGATGCGGTGACACACAATGACGCAGGAACAGCTCAAGGTGGTTTGTTATTTGTTCAGATTTATAAAAAGATTTCATGAATTAGGAAAAAAATATCTGGTGTTGAGTGCCAGAGCCAATCAGATTGTTTCTGGGTCAAAGGACAAAAGATCAATGCTGACCGTACCAGCCAGTTGGATCATGCGGAGCAGGGAACTGGACTGAATATATTTTAATCAGATTTTGTCTCCGTTAACGGCACTATACCGGTTGTTGTTGTGCACCCCATGGACGAGCCTTGGACTTTGCTAAAACAAAAGGCTCGTTCATTAGACAGATTAAACCCTTTCACATTTCTATGTTTAATCTGGCTAGAGAGAAGATTTACCATGTTGGCTGAACACAGACACACGTAATATTGTTCTTATACACCCTTAGGGGTGGCATTCCAGGGCCAGATCAAGCCAGATTCCACGGCAAGCACCTCCAGCCAGCTAGGCAGCTCTGAACACAAAAGGGAGTCTCTGCTGCCTTGCTCGGCTCTAGCACTCACGATAAGGTCACGGTGTGAGCTGCTACCTTCCCTGGGCGCACTCAAGAAAATGTCCTTAATTGCTAAATAATTACTAATGAGTTGTCGCTGCTGAAGGTGGCCTCTGACCTCGGTCTAAGTTGAGCTTCTGAATCCAAAACATGCAGCCAGGACACCTGTAGAGCAAGAGAGCGAGGATCCAAGTTCACAACGCAGTTTCCGAGGGGATTATGGAAGGAAGCAACGATTTCCTACCGCCCAACCAACAAATAACTCTCCACCCCAGATGGTGCCCCCTGTCCTGTGTAGAGAGGACACATGGCTTACAGTTTAAAATACCAACAATGATGTGAAGGCTAAAAGGTTGTCGACCTCCAGCAACCATTCAATGTTTGGAGGTGGCATGGTCAACTTGTCCATTTAGACATGGACTAAATCTGACAATGAATTAGATTAACCCTTTTATATCAGAATAAGATGGTTCAGTACCTAAAGCCTGAAAATTGGGTGAATGTCAAAAGATTGTTGACCTCCAGTAACCATTCTATCTATGGGCCCAATAGGGTCAAACTGGCCATTTAGACATGGGTGACTATCGAGCCATGAATAGCATTAACCCCTTTAACATCTGATAACACAATAGTTCAGTTACTAAAGCCTGAAAATTGAGCAAAGGTTAAAAGGTTGTTGGCCAACAACCACTCAATGCACAGAGCCAGTAGGGTCAACCTGACCATTTAGACATGGCTGATTAAATCTATCAATGAATTAGATTAAGCCTTTTTATCAGAACCAGATGTTTCAGTAGGTAAAGTCTGACAATCGGGTTAAAGTGAAAAGACATTGACCTCCCAACAATCATTTGAAGCATGGGGCCCACTAGGATTATGTTCACCATTTAGGCATGGCTGACTAAATATATCCATGAATAAGAGTAACCCCTTTTATATCTGTGCAGGATCGTTCCATTAATAAAGACTGAAAACTGGGTGAATGTCCAAAGGTTGTTGACCTCCAGCAACCATTCCATGTATGGGGCCAGTAGGGTCAAGTTGGCCATTTAGACATGGGTGACTATATCTATCCATGAATAGGATTAACCCCTTTTATATCTGAACATAATAGCTCAGTAACTAAAGTCTGCAAATTGGGCGAAGGCTAAAAGGTTGTTGGTCTTCAACAACTATTTAGTGCTTGGAGCCAGTAGGGTCAACTTGTAAGCAACTTTAGTAACTAAAGTCTGAAAATTGAGTGAACGTACAAAAGTTGTTGACCTCTAGCAACCACTTCATGCATGGGGCCACAAGGGTCAACTTGTCTATTTAGACGTGGCTGACTAAATCTATCAGTGAATATTCTTAACCCTTTTGTATCTGAATATGAGGGTTCAGTAACTAGCGGCTGAAAATTGGGTGACTGTCCGTCCGAGGGTTGTTGACCTTCAGCAACTATTCAAACCATGGGGCCACTAGGGCCAAGTTGGCCATTTACACATGGCTGACACACTATATCCACGAATATTATTAAGACCCCTTTCACACTGACAGCTCCCGCCGCTAGCGGGGCGGTTTTAACCCCCCCCAAAAAAAAAATAAAAAAAAAAAATCAAAACTTGCGGTGCGCTTTTAAAGCGCTGTCTATGCATTACAATGGGCAGGGGAGCGCTAAATACAGCGCTGCTTGCAGAACTTTTTGGAATGTCCCGCATGTGCACAGCCCGAGTGTGAAAAGTCACACTTAAATAAATGGTAGGCGGATTTCAGGTGTTTTGCAGAGGCTATTTCCAGTGCTAAAGTGCCTGAAAACCTCCCCAGTGTGAAAGGCGGTCCACGGCTTAATTCCCACTTATACTTATTTCCCCACATCCAATTCACATGACAGGAGATTGTCACCGGCTCTCAATGGAGCCAGCTCACACATCTCCGGGGTGGCTGCGGAGCGAATTGCATAGAGGTCCTGTGCGTCTTTGGCTCAGTTTCAGGTCCGAATTCAGGAATAAATTCGGGCCTGATTCGTCCCTGAACCAGAGAACATGGACGCATGAACCCCTGCTGTCAGCCACACCGTCTGGTGTGAACCCAGCCTTACTTTTTTTATATCTGAACATGAGGGTTCAGTAACTAGAAAGGATTGGGCGATTGTCCAAAAGGTTGTTGACCTTCAGTAACCATTCAAACCATGGGGCCACTAGGGCCAAGTTGGCCATTTGGACAATTAACGCTTTTTAGATCTGAACACGATGGTTTAGCAACTGAAGTCTGAAAATTGGGTGAATGTCAAAAAGTTGTTGACCTCTAGCATACATTCCATGCATTGGGCCACTAGAGTCAAGTTGGCCACTTAGACATAGCTGACTAAATCAATCCATGAATAAAATGAGCCTCTTTTATAGCTGAACATTGGTTTTAATGACTAAAGTATGTAAATTGGGTGAAGGCCAAAGAGTTGTTGACCACCAACAACCGTTCAATGCACGGGGGCCACGAGGGTCAAGTTGGCCACTTAGACATGGATGACTAAATCAACTGATCAGGCCCTCATGTCCCCCTAATCATTTATCTGTATATGTTCTGTAGTAGCTACAATGTGATTTTGGCTAGTAATGTCGCAGGCTTGTAAATGTACCACTGGTCCACACCAAGTCCTTTGTTATCTTTGGTATCCAGCCATTGTTTTGTTACTTGTAAAACTTTCATAAAAACTTCCTGAAACTCTTTCATATCTAAAATGGTTCAAATATTGAAGTTGGAAGAAAGGTTAACAAAGAAGGAGACTGGATTACTTGGCACGCTAAAAAAATGAGAGATGCCAACCACCAACCAGGCAAGTATACAACAATGCAGAACTACACTCTAAATTGTTGGGCTAAAGGTCACATCCACCACCAAATTGTTATCAAGAATTAGAATGCCACACTAGGAAAAATATTTGACACAGAATTCTTCCATAAATAAGGAGTAACAGCTGAGAAACAACTGTAATCTCATTATATCACAACTGGGCTACAGCTGACCTGAGATGAGGGACAGTGATAGAAACAAGAATTTTTTTTGGAGAATTTTTTTTTTTTAATAGGGTGGATATATTTTGTAGGAGGTATTTGAAAACAGGTTGTTCATTTTTTTTTTTTTTTTAGGAGCTATGTCCTGTTAAGCATACCGCAAACCCAATGCATGAGAAATATAATTAGTGAAGAGCTGCAGGAAATCCACTTCTACCACAAGTTTAAACTATCACAGCCACAGCATGCACAGAATCCCCATCATGCCTGTGTGACCTGCTGAGAAGAAGGTCAACGCACCGCAGATCGCCATATCTATACAATCACACGTGGGTGTACGATACAGAAAAGCAGAAGATGCTGCACAAAGCACACTTGCCATAAAATAGCGCACGGCAGCATGTTAATAAATTACATTTTTTAAACTACATTTAAGCCAGCATTTCAGCCCAGGAAGTAGATGGAGACCCCCGAATGATGCCTGAAGAAAGATGGTGCCGTCTTTCTGAAGAGAAGCGCAGATGAAGGCATTGTCAGGGAAAGCATGCTTATAAATACCTGGAGGTGCTACACCTCACTTAGCATTAAATAAAATGGATTTGATGGTAGGTGCATTTTTAAAGCTGAAGTCCAGGCAAATTGTTAAATACAATAAGGAAATGCATAAAAAAAAATAAATAAATAAAAATAAATAAAAAAAAAAATAAAAATAAAAATAAATAAAAAAAAAAATAAAAAAAAAAATAAATAAAAAAAAAAATTATATATATATATATATATATATATATATATATATATATATATATATATATATATATATATATATATATATATATATATATATATATATATATATAATAATACAAAAAGACACTATATACACACACAGTTGGGAAAATAATTATTTGATCCCCTGTAGATTTTGCAAGTTTGCCCACTTACAAAGAAATGAAGGGTCCATAAATGTTATCATAGGTGTATTTTAAACGATAGAGACAGTGTATCAACCAAAAATAACACATGATACAAATGTTATAAATTGGAGTTGCAGTTCAGCGAGTTGAATAAGCATTCGATCCCCAAGCAAAACATGACTCAGTACTTGGTGGAGAAACCCTTGTTGGCAAACATAGAGGTGAGACGTTGCTTGGTGACCAGGTTTGCACACATCTCAGGAGGCATTTTGGTCCACTCTTCTTTACAGATCTTCTCTAAATCCTTAAGGTTTCCTGGCTGTGTCTTCGCAACTAGAAGTTTCAGCTCCCTCCATAAACTTTCTATAGGATTAAGGTCTGGTGACTGGCTAGGAAACTCCATGACTTTAATGTGCTTCTTCTTGAGCCACTCCTTTGGTGCCTTGGTGGTATGTTTTCATTGTCATGCTGGAAGACCCATCCAAGACCCATCTTCAGTGTTCTGGCTGAGGGAAGAAGGTTCTCATCCAAAGATTGTACAATACATGGCCCCGTCTCATGGGCCCCTCAATGCGGCATAGTCGGCCCGTACCCTTAGCAGATAAACAGCGCCAAAGCATAATGTTTCCACCTCTGTGCTTGACTGTAGGGATGGTGTTCTTAGGGTCATAGTCAGCATTTTTCAAACTTCTACCAGATTCTTATCGCCCTATACCTTTGCGGAACACAGGACGTAAAACTTTTAGCCCGCATATTAGCTACTAGCATAGGTGTAGAATAATGAAAATCAACCAGCGCTGATCACTAATGCAAAATACTAAAAGCGGCTGAATACTGAGGATAAATCTATCAAATCCGACCAGACAAATGGAAAAAAGGCAGTACAGCGCTAATAATTTCCCTAAAAGTAATCAATAAACATAAATGTCCATAGATAAAATGTCCATAAAGGGAAAGGAGAATTCCAGATAAAGATCCCGATGTGCAAGTGATGTCCAATAATTAATAAGTGACTGATAACTATCCACCACCAGTATCGCTAGCCTCTCACCTCAATGAGGTCTCAAAACAGCCTTTCCCGCACTGGGAGATGTATAATGGCAGGCAACTGGAACCAGGCAGCTTGCAGTCTCAAGGAACGATCACATGGAATAGAATAAATAGAATCTAGTGCTCTCTGTCTCTAGCTTAAAAATGTGTTTATTAAAACGTAGAACAACTTACAAGGATGGCACTGTACCTCAGTGCTAAGGATACAGGCATGTAGAATACTCCACGAGATCGAGCAAGACGCGGGTGACGTCACAAGTCACGTGGTATGATCCGTACGCGTTACGTCCCTTGTGATGGGCGGGACTTCTTCAGCGGCGACGGCGTGACGTGGTACACCCGCTTTTAACTAACTCAGCTGGTTGCCGCAGCCAATGAAACAACTTGTATACAAATTGCCATGGCGACGGTTACCAGAACACGGAAGTATCAGCTCTCATGCTGGAGCCATGAAAGGATAAACTACAACTATAAAGGAATGTAATAGAACCCTAAAGGATAACAAAAGTGCTACTAAGTGTAGCTAATAAAAA
This sequence comes from Lithobates clamitans, assembly GCA_037952925.1. Classification (NCBI taxonomy): domain Eukaryota; kingdom Metazoa; phylum Chordata; class Amphibia; order Anura; family Ranidae; genus Lithobates; species Lithobates clamitans. The sequence continues at coordinate 183,514 of JBBGZY010002247.1, forward strand.
CGTGACAAGCCCCCTGTTTAAGGTACATGGCTTATATGACGACCCATGTACTTGCTCAATCTCATGGAACATGCCACTCACTAACAATGTTCATATATTCCAAAAACAGTAAAAATACATAAAAAACATTCTCTAAAAATAATCATAAAATAAAAAATAAATAAAAAATCACCGATCAGAGATAAAACAATTTACGTCAAACTCGACGTTTAAGCCTCTCGGCAGGAGGACCTTGGTTTCATGTATCCAGTGGGATTCCCTGCGACTGAGCTGGCGAAGAAAATTACCCCCCCTCCAATGTTTATTAACTCTTTCAATCCCCCAGAATTTTAATCCCCTGGGGTTTTGGGCATGCACCATTTTGAAATGTTTCGAAACGTTGTGGGATTTTAATCCCTTCTTAATATTATTAATGTGCTCTCCTAAACGCACATGCAGGGGCCTGGAGGTCCTTCCAATATATTGGAGGCCACATCCACATTCCAACATGTACACCACTCCAACTGTCTTACAGGTGATCAATTGATCAATTTTGTATTCCTTGCCAGTAGAGGTGGCAACGAATTGTTTGCGTTTTAAATCACTTGTCACGTTTTTATTAGCTACACTTAGTAGCACTTTTGTTATCCTTTAGGGTTCTATTACATTCCTTTATAGTTGTAGTTTATCCTTTCATGGCTCCAGCATGAGAGCTGATACTTCCGTGTTCTGGTAACCGTCGCCATGGCAATTTGTATACAAGTTGTTTCATTGGCTGCGGCAACCAGCTGAGTTAGTTAAAAGCGGGTGTACCACGTCACGCCGTCGCCGCTGAAGAAGTCCCGCCCATCACAAGGGACGTAACGCGTACGGATCATACCACGTGACTTGTGACGTCACCCGCGTCTTGCTCGATCTCGTGGAGTATTCTACATGCCTGTATCCTTAGCACTGAGGTACAGTGCCATCCTTGTAAGTTGTTCTACGTTTTAATAAACACATTTTTAAGCTAGAGACAGAGAGCACTAGATTCTATTTATTCTATTCCATGTGATCGTTCCTTGAGACTGCAAGCTGCCTGGTTCCAGTTGCCTGCCATTATACATCTCCCAGTGCGGGAAAGGCTGTTTTGAGACCTCATTGAGGTGAGAGGCTAGCGATACTGGTGGTGGATAGTTATCAGTCACTTATTAATTATTGGACATCACTTGCACATCGGGATCTTTATCTGGAATTCTCCTTTCCCTTTATGGACATTTTATCTATGGACATTTATGTTTATTGATTACTTTTAGGGAAATTATTAGCGCTGTACTGCCTTTTTTCCACTAGCATAGGTGTGCACAGCCTATTGCATTAGGGTGTGCGCCTCAAAACTGGAACACATGCATGTGTGTACATTGCCCTACTGACACCGTCAGAATATGAGATTGGTGTCAGTAGGGCAGTGGATGGTGTCAGTATTTTTTTTTTTAAATTACTTATTTTACTAATATTTTTGCTTTGCTGAAATATCAGGGGTTTAAAAAAAAAGGGGAATCTGCACAACACAGGGTGATTAGGGTGTTCCCAGGCACACCTATGGCTACTAGGCCCTCATAAGTCGTTGGCACGCTTGTACACCCTGACCAATCAGGGTTCATCCCCTCTAGATCAACTGCCTATAATATTACCCAGTTTCCCCGAAAATAAGACCTAGCGTGATTGTCGGTGATGGCTGCAATATAAGCCCTACCCCCCCAAATAAGCCCTAGTTAAAGTCCTTATAGGTCTTATTTTCAGGGTAGGTCTTATTTTCAGGATATGGCTTATTTTCAGGGTAGGCTTATTTTCAGGATATGGCTTATTTTCAGGGTAGGTCTTATTTTCAGGGTAGGGCTTATTTTCAAGGTAGGGCTTATTTTCAAGGCAGGGCTTATTTTCAGGGTAGGGCTGATTTTCAGGGTAGGGCTTATTTTCAGGATATGGCTTATTTTCAGGATATGGCTTATTTTCAGGGTAGGGCTTATTTTCAGGGTAGGGCTTATTTTCAGGGTAGGTCTTATTTTCAGTGTAGGGCTTATTTTCGGGGGAAACAGGGTAGATGCCTATTTCTTAATTTGCAGATACCAGTGGATAACCAGGGAGGTAGGGCCATTCTTTCTTTAGATGCAGCCAAAGCCTTTGGGAGTGTGGACTGGCCCTACCTCTGGGAAATTCTATTGAGATTTGGGTTGGGTCCAAGATTCTTAAAATTGGGTACAAATACTTTACTCAGCTCCTCGTGCTTGAATACATGTAAAACGGAGATATATTGTTATTATTAGTAAATTTCTAATATTATTTTATTATTAATAATAATAATAACTTATATATTATATTATTATTATATATAATAATGTTTTACTATTATCATTTTTTTAAAATTATTATTATTTGGATTATCTATCCAAATAATCAATAATATATTAAGAACAGCCAACAACAGTAGTTATTATACCATTATCTTATTTTTGTTATTTTCATTATTTTGCTATGATCATTATTTATCAATTTCAAAGAATTGCCAGAAAATTTCTGGTACATGGCATTACTTCAGCAATTTATTTTCTTAAAACTATTTTTTTTTTCCCCAGTCTAGAGAGAAGTCCCCAGCTTATTCAGGATCGCTGCCTCCAGCTTACACCACTTCAAAGCCGGCCTTTCACAATGCTGCTGATCTCAGACACAAAAAAAGTGATGACGGCGAATACATTTCCCACTCTGCGAAGTGTTGTACGTGCACAAGAGGCGCAAACTGTGTGCAGAGTCACGAGGCTCTGCACTTCCACCTTCCATTCCCAGGCAGAAGTATCCCATGACCCTGAAACCCGGACCGCTTTTCCCATAATTCCACTCGTGGACCAGTGCTGGGGGTGGGGGGGCAGCACTAATCATTTTTTATTTTTCTTTTTTTGCCTCCTATTCACCTCTAGACATTTGTGACTAAAGTCAGCGGGTGTACTGCAAAGGGGGTGTTGAGAGGAGTCACAAGGCTCCTTACAGTTCTGAAAACATGAAGCCATTTATCATTCCTCTACAGCTGAAAAGCGGTCCTGGATTTAAAGAGGAACGCATCTTATATGTATTGGTGTGCTGCAGCTTCATACATTTTTGTATGGCACCCCAAAAAGCACCTACGTTGTAGAGCACCACACCACGCTACTCTCAGCAATGAGTCCACTGCTCAGTTCTCGGCTAAATAACTGCTGGGAGGGGGGAGCTGAGCTGCTGAGAAAAACTGCTGGGTGAGCAGTGCCGAGTCACTGCAAGGAGGGGAGAGCAGAATGAGATGAGCTGTTGAGTAACTGCTGGGACTGGGGGAACATTGCTGGGAGGGGAGGGGAGTGTCGATTTAGTGCAGGAGGGGGGGAAGCAGAATGACCTGAGCTGCTGAGTCGTTGCAGGGAGAGGGGTGTAAGGGGAGCTGAGCTGCTGGGTCGTTGCTAGGAGAGGGGTGCAAGGGAAGGGGTGCAAGGGAAGGGGTGCAAGGGAAGGGGTGCAAGGGAAGCTGAGCTGCTGAGGGGGGGGGGGGGGCAGGTTGAATAAAGCTGCTGATAAAAATGATAAAAAAATTATAAAAAATTTTGGTACCTCTGCAGTAAACTACAATGATGAATTGCTCCACAGTGCCTGTAGCTACTTAGGTCAGTTAGGGATCGGCTTGATGATCACTTACCGCTTCTTAAAGTGTATGTAAAAATCAACTATTTTTATTTTTTATATTTTTGTATAAAATAAGGCAATTTTAGACCCTTTGCCAAGTTTTTTCTGCAGTTTGTGTCCCCACTGTGAAGGTTCACATTTCTATTTCTCCTGGTAACTATTGTTACCGAGATAGAAAGTAAGCCCGGAGCAAGAGACAGAAAGAATAGGCGTAGGGCGGGCATGACAGGGTTAACAGGGGAACTTGGTGATGAGGAGTTAGTTGTTAGGGGGTGTGTGATTGGACATTTTAGTGTAGGGGTGGAGCAGAGGTATTAGCTGGGTGAGAGATCCCGCCCCAGCTCAGTTGCGTGGAGAGGAGCAAGCGTGATGGCAGCGGTGGAAGATTTGTTTGCCCGGCTGAAAGCAGAGGCGGCGTCCAGAGGGCCTGGATGGCTGGAGGGTCGTTTGGCGGCGGCGTTGGGTGAGTCGAACTCAGCGGCCACGGGGGGAGAGAGCGCAGTTGTGAGGGGTAGGCGATCCAGGCCGCCTACTCGCTTCTCGCCCGACGTCACGAGGTCCCTCCCCGGGAAGTCACAGAGGAGTGGGGCGAGTGCGGGTAGGCCGGTCTCTGGGCCTCCCGCGAAGCGGTTAGCAACTCGGAGCGGGGGGGGTTCTAGCACGGCCCCCCCCCAGGCAGACATGGCACGCGGGACGGAAGCACAGCGGGAGCAGGCGGGTCAGGTGGCTGCAGGCCCTCCCGCGAGGATGGCGGCGGCACAGCGCAAGAACGAGGATGTAAGGGGGACACAGAGTGGAAGAGGACAGTCTTGCAGTCCCCGGCCCCGTTCACCGCGATCGGTACATACAGGACAGCAGGGCAGGGCGGGTCGGCCTGTGGCAAGGCTGCCCGTTCAGCGCACGGCGGTGCGAGCGGGGGGGAGGGCTGGGCGTCAGCCAGGAGTCGGCCAGGGCGGCGACAGTGACGCGGCAAATAGGAGAGCCAGCAGTCCTATTGCGGATGCTGGTGGAGAAGGTTCCAGCGGGAATAGCCAGGCCCCAGGCCACCAGACGGCAGGGGTGGGGTTACAGTGGAGGAAGGAAGTGGCTGCGGCAGCTGGCCGCTCGAGTGCGGCGGTCGGGGGCCCCAAGAGGAGAGACGGGCTGGAAGGGGACCATGGCAGCGGCTGCGGTCGGCACTGCCCAGATGAGGTCGTTCGGCCAAGAAAGGCGAACAAAAAATCGGCAGGCGGATCTTCAGCGCGGAGGAGGAGGGAAGGGCACAGCAGATCCTCGGCATCCAGTGATGAAGCGGCTGGGGGGCCATCAACGATCGGTGCAGAGCTGGGCGAATACAGATCGGAAGGTGAGCTGTCGCAGTCGGACAGCGATGGACAGCGAGAAGAGCTGGTGGCGGTGGAGACGGGACCCTCGGCTGGTGGACTTCCTCCCAGGCAGCGGGGTAAGACGAGTTGTAATGATGCCTGTGTTGTGGGGTGTGCTGGGGGGGCGGGGGGTAGTGAGGGAGGGTTGGGCTCAGCGGGGCGGTCGGCCATGACCGCGCCTGTGTATCCGGCCGCGCAGGTAGCAGACCGCGCATCGGCGGATGCAGGGCTACAAGGGTTTGTATCGGGTTTGAAGGAGCTATTAAAAAGGTTTGAGCCAGGGCCAAGCGGGAGTCAGTCTCCGGCGGCGGCATGGGTTGACCCAGGGGAGGGGCGGGGGAGCCGAGAGGGCTCGGTCCTAGACACCGGGACTCCTTCAAGGCCCGTGGAGGAGCAAGCGGCGCCGGCGACTGTGGTCGCGGGGGTGGCAGTACAGGCGGAGGTTCCCAAGACACCAGAAGGGGCAACGGGTGAGGGTGCTAAAAAACAAGACTTAGTGCGTTTAGCAGATGCTGCAAAATGTGAGGTGTATGTGTGCTTCGAGGGGCCGCTAGGGGCGCATTTGAAGTCAGAGGTGAGGGAAAAAATTTGGAAAGGGGAGTATGTAGAGATTTTTTCGCTCTTACCCCTGGAGAAGTTTAATTTGGATAGAGTTAAGCCGGAGGATAATAAAAAAGAGGATGAGGAAAAAAGGAGGTATAGGCTGATACCTAGGACGTTCGCGAACTGGCTACAGGCTTTTGCGATCATGGCCAGTGTGATAGGAGAGAAGAATCCTGAGCACTGTTCGGCTTTATTTTGCTATTTGGACGCCGTGGGAGAAGCTTACAGAGTCTACGGGGGCACGGCATGGCTGCGTTACGATGAGCAATTTAGGCAGCGTAGGGCCATTCGCCCAGCATTGAGGTGGGATCATAAAGACATCAGCCTATGGATGCGCCTCATGACTTCGGCTAGGCCGACGGGTCAGTTTTTTCAGGGGGGGGCCGGTGGATCAGCCAACCCCGGACAGTCGGCCACAAGAAAAAAAGGGGTTTGTTGGCAATTTAATGAGGGGTCCTGTAGATTTGGAGGGTCGTGCAAGTACAAGCATGAATGCTCCGGTTGTGGGGGAGGGGGGCACCCGGTGTCGCGGTGTTTCAAACAAGGCAAGGGCCGTGCCAGCGAGTCTGTTGCAAAAGGGGACAACGCCGGTGAAAGTGGGAAGGATGGAGCCCTTCCTCGATAGATACCCTGATAGGGTTGCAGCTGGGCTGTTAGCCCAGGGTTTTTCGGAGGGGTTTAGAATTCCGTCTCGCTTGATAGATACACCACCGCCGGCTCGGAACTTGAAGTCAGCGTTGCTGCATGGGGACGTGGTTAGGGAAAAGTTGCTAAAAGAAGTTAGGTTGGGCCGCATGAGTGGCCCTTTTGCAGCATTACCGATTCCAGAGTTAGTGGTGTCCCCGCTAGGAGTGGTGCCGAAAAAAGAGCCTAATAAGTTTAGGTTGATACACCACTTGTCATACCCGAAAGGGGGGTCGGTGAATGACGCCATTGACCCAGAGGAATGTGCGGTATCTTACACGTCGTTTGATGCAGCGGTTTTTTGGGTTAGAAAGTATGGACAGGGGGCGTTGTTGGCCAAGGCGGACATAGAGTCGGCCTTCCGTTTGTTGCCGGTGCATCCGGAGAGTTTTCGTTTATTGGGTTGTTGTTGGCAGGGTGAATTCTATGTGGATCGTTGTTTGCCGATGGGGTGTTCGATATCCTGCGCTTTATTTGAAAAGTTTAGTTCCTTCATTGAGTGGGTAGTTCGGGACGTCGCGGGATTGAACTCTATCATCCACTACTTGGATGATTTTCTCTGCGTGGGTCCCCCTGGATCGACAGTCTGTGCGGTCTTGCTGGCGACGTTGGAACATGTTGCGGAAAAGTTTGGCATCCCGCTAGCCCCGGAGAAGACTGAAGGTCCAACTACGGAATTGAGTTTTTTGGGTATTATTCTAGACACCAGAGCGATGGAGTGTAGGCTACCCGAGGACAAGTTGGCGGCGTTGCAGGAGGAAATTCAGGGTCTAATCGGAAAGAAAAAAGGTTCAACTAAGGGAGTTACAATCGTTACTAGGTAAGTTGAACTTCGCGTGTCGGATTTTGCCTATGGGGAGAGTATTTTGCAGGCGGCTGTCGGTAAGTACGTCGGGTGTGGTTTCGCCAAGACATTATATTCGTTTGTTGAAAGCTCACAGGGAGGATCTGAAGGTTTGGCACACGTTCCTGGCTAAGTTCAACGGCAGGGCGCTGTGGATGTCAGGGCCTGTGAGCAACTTTGATCTGGAGTTGTTTACAGATGCGGCAGGGGCAGCAGGTTTTGGAGCCTTTTTTCAGGGTAAGTGGAGTGCGGGGCCATGGCCACAGTCATGGAAGGAGGCAGGTCTGCTGAAGAACATGCTCCTGTTGGAACTGTTCCCGGTGGTGTTAGCTGTGGAGTTATGGGGCGAGTGGTTCAGGAATTTAAAAGTTAGGTTTCATGGGGACAACTTGGGAGTGGTACAGGTGATTAATAAAGTATCGGCAGCGTCACCGCCGGTGATTAGGTTACTTAGACACCTGGTTCTGAGATGCTTACAGCTAAATGTTTTTATATACGCGGTGCACCTCCCAGGAGTTGAAAACGTGGTGGCTGATGCTCTGTCTCGCTTTCAGTGGGACAGGTTCCGGGAATTGGCACCTGGGGCGGAGGAGGAAGGTGTCCCGTGTCCAGACTGGCTGTGGAAGATTGCCTTGGAGGACTAACAGACTGGATAAAACGGTCGGTGAGCGATACGACGTGGGCTGCATACAACAGGGTATGGCAGGAATGGGTATCTCTGCTGAGACAGGTACAGGTAGGGAATGCAGAACGGGATCTTCGGTTGTTAGTTTTATACTTTGTGTCCAGGAACTTAGAAGATGGGTTGTCTGTGTCGGGGATGGAGAAGAAGTTGGCAGGTTTGGCGTTTTGGTTGAAATTTCAAGGTTTGCCGGACTTTACGAAAGATTTTTGGGTCAGGCAGGGTATGAAGGGTTATAGGCGGGCCAAGCCGGGGAGGGACTCCAGGCGGCCTGTTTCGTTCCATTTGTTGGGTCAGTTAGTTGGATGTTTAAACAATGTTTGCTCGACAGGATATGAAGCGGTGTTGTTCAGGGCGGCATTCGCCTTGGCGTTCTTTGGTGCATTTCGGATCAGTGAGTTGGTTAGCCCCTCAAAAAGAGAAAAAGGGGGGTTGGGGGAGTCAGACGTCCGATGTGGGGAGGACAGGTTGGCCATATTGATTAGGAAGTCAAAAACAGATCAGCGGGGCAAGGGTAAGACCGTGCAGATTTTTGCGTTGCCCGGCTCTCCCTTGTGCCCAGTTAAATTGGTGAGTGAGTTTATAGCTATACGCCCGGGGGGGGGGGAAGTCCCCTTTTTAAGACACCAGGATGGCTCGTTTCTATCACGATTTCAGTTTAATGCAATTTTCAAAAGATGTTTGGGGGTATTAGGTCTAGAGGGTGAAAAGTTTTCATCACATTCATTTAGGATAGGGGCAGCTACGGAAGCGGTACGGTGGGGATTGGATGATGCAGCGGTAAAGAGGATTGGGAGATGGGAATCCAGGCGGTTTAGGTCCTATGTTCGCCCACAGTTGGTGATTGGGTAAAAAGTAAAAAAAAAAAAAAAAAAAAAAAAAAGTGTGAATAATATATATTAAATGATACTGTTATGGGACGGACTGTTAATATGTTTGGATGTAATGCGGATATATTGTGATAGGAGATAATTGTTGTTAATTTATGGGAGTTATTGATGCATTAGGTGTCCTTTTTGTTTTTTTTTTTTTTTTTTTTTGTTTACTTTTCTTTGCAGGTCGTCAGCAATGCCTGGTGTGGATAGTGGGCCACTCGTACGTGTGTTGGGGGGCAGGAGAGGTGATGCCAGACGGGATGGGAGACAATTGGGGTTTTCCAGGCAGGAAGTGTGTCTTAGGTGGTTTGGGGTGCCAGGTATGCTGTGGGGGAGGACGGTAGCAGAAGTTAATAAGTTCGCACGCCTGGACAGAGCGCCGGATGTGTTGTTGTTACATGTAGGGGGTAATGACCTAGGGCTACGGTCAATGTTGGACTTGGTAAAAGACATCAAGTTCGATTTTTGGCAGCTCAGGATGTCTTTTCCACATATGCTTATTGTGTGGTCGGACATTGTGGCGCGTACAAATTGGAGATTGGCCAGGTCGGTCGCTAAGATCAACCGGGCCAGAAAGAAGGTCAACAAAGAGGTTAGTAGTTTCGTGGTGAGGAATGGAGGGTTGGCTATACGTCACCTGGAATTAGAGGTGGATACATGGAGATATTTGAAGGATGATGGAGTACACCTGAACGATGTGGGGATTGATTTGTGGTCATTAGGCCTGCAGGATGGGATACAACGAGCTTTGAGGGTGTGGCAGGGCACACAAGGGTAAGGTTTTACCCTGTGTGTGCTGTGGCGTGATGTTGGTCTTTGCGGGGAAGGATTAAACCCCAGATATTTAAGAGATCGGGACCCATCGCTAGTATGAGGCCCGTTGGTGAGATTTCAGCTAACAAGGGTTTTAGCTTGAATGGGTTATTGGGGCACTGCGGGCTATTTGTTGTTTGTCTCCGAGCTAGCTTGTCAGCTGGAGGCCTAATTTTGGTATAGTACCGCAGTGCCTGAGTGTTTGGGAGTTTTTAAGTTTGGTGGGTTTTTCCCTGCAAAGACCAACGGGATTTAAGGATGTTTTCAGGTGTTTTACAGGATTATGTTACTGTTGAGTTAAATTATTATTATTATTATTGGTTTATATTTTGAATAAAGATTATTGGCTGCTACGGCCAATATTTTACTCCATAAGGTTGTGGTCTCGATTATTGGGGTTAAGGTTGGGTATGCAGTGATGGGAGAAGTTGATAAAAAGGGGTAAGCAAGTCTCATCGGTTATACAATAGTCAAGTATGGAGAAATCCCAAATTTTGGGTGACACCTTGGAAGGGAAATCCCTTCACTCTGGCGAGATTTCCTACCACTTCCTGTTGCATCTCCAAGACAGGAAGAGAAGAAATCTCCCCATTCTGAATACAATAGGCAAGGTTCAGCATGAATATCTCCAGCTCATGTCTTTCACAACTGACATAGACTATATTACCAAAAGTATTGGGACACCTGCCTTTACACGCACAGGAACTTTAATGGCATCCAAGTCTTAGTCCGTAGGGTTCAATATTGAGTTGGCCCACCCTTTGCAGCTATAACAGCTTCAACTCTTCTGGGAAGGCCGTCCACAAGGATTAGGAGTGTGTCTATGGGAATGTTTGACCATTCTTCCAGAAGCACATTTGTGAGGTCAGGCACTGATGTTGGACGAGAAGGCCTGGCTTGCAGTCTCCACTCAAATTCATTCCATTTCTCGTTTTGCATTTATGGACGGTGACTCAGACAGCATAGAGGTCGGGGGGGGTCATCCAGCAGCTATCCCATGCAGTAGGAGGTCATCTATGGGGTCTCCTGTAAGTACCTTGCTTTGTACCACCTTGCTTTGTGCACCGCGTTGAGGTCAGGACTCTGCGCAGGTCAGTCAAGTTCCTCCACCCCAAACTCGCTCATCCGTGTCTTTATGGACCTTGCTTTGGGCACTGGTCCAAATCATTTAGTGGAGGGGGGATTATGATGTGGGGCTGTTTTTTCGGGGGTTGGGTCGGCCCCTTAGTTCCAGTGAAGGGAACTCTTAAGGCGTTGGCATACCAAGACATTTTGGACAATTTCATGCTCCCAATTTTGTAGGAACTGTTTGGGGATGGCCCCTTCTTGTTCCAACATGACTGCTCACCAGTGCACAAAGCAAGCTACTTGCAGGAGCCCCTATAGATGACCTCCTACTGCATGGGATAGCTGCTGGCTGACCCCCCGACCTCTATACTGTCCGAGTCACCGGCCATAAATACAAAACAAGAAAAATCAGAAATAAGTCATATTATCTGCATACATCAGGTCAGTGATTAAAGATATTGAAGCCATTGGATCAGCATGACAACCAGGCAACTAGCACGAAGGCTAGTCATCACCGCTCACCTCCTCCACCACAGGAGGGAGCTCTTCCTCTCCCCTGATGCAGTAGCTCTGAGACCAGCATTTGAGAGCTCCCTCCTGTGATGGTGGAGGTGAGCAGTGATGACTAGGCCTCACCTAGCAATGTCCTGGGAGTAGTCCAGCAAGGCTTCATAAGGTATGTAAATGGCCTACATCTATACCAGGGATATGCAATTAGCGGACCTCCAGCTGTTGCAGAACTACAAGTCCCATGAGGCATAGCAAGACTCTGACAGCCACAAGCATGACACCCAGAGGCAGAGGCATGATGGGACTTGTAGTTTTGCAACAGCTGGAGGTCCACTAATTGCATATCCCTGATCTATAGCAAGGGCATTATTCAACGTCAGAGCTGCACAGCTTGTTTTTCATCTACAGACGCCCCTTATCTGCATAGGCAGTTTTGTGGCAAAGGTGAACTAACCCTTCAAGGCTAAACCGCATAAAAAAAAAATTCATACAACCACGTGCTGACCTGTTTTTTTCTGTCACTTTTTGTTTACAAGTTTAAATCAGTATTTTTTTGCTAGAAAATTACTTCTAACCCCCAAACATATTTATATATATATATATATATATATATATATATATATATATATATATATATATATATATATATATATATATATATATATATATATATATATATATATATATATATATATATATATATATATATATATATATATATATATATATGTTTGGGGGTTAGAAGTGATTTTCTAGCAAAAAAAATAAATACTGATTTTATTTATTTTTATATTATTTATTTAAGCAGAGACCCTAGGAAATAAAATGATCATTGTTGCAATTTTTTATATCACACTGTATTTGTGCAGTGGTTTTGCAAACGCCATTTTGTTGGAGAAAATACACTAAAAGTAAAAAGAAAAAAAGAAGAAGAAAAAAGAAGACAAAACACAATATAAACCCCAATTTATTTGTAAAATGTGAAAGATGATGTTACGCCGAGTATATAGATACCGAACATGTCACGCTTTAAAATTGCGCACGCTCGTGGAATGGCGACAAACTACGGTATTTAAAAATCTCCATAGGCGACGCTTTAAAATTTTTTACAGGTTACCTGTTTAGAGTTACAGAGGAGGTCTAGTGCTAGAATTATTGCTCTTGTTTTAAATTTTTTGTTTGATTATTTATTTTACTTTTAATTTTTACACTGTCCCTTTAATTTTTTTTAAATCACTTTTATTCCTATTACATAGTAGGCGAGGTTGAAAAAAGACACAAGTCCATCAAGTCCAAGCTATGTGTGTGATTATATATCAGTATTACATTGTGTATCCCTGTATGTTGCGGTCGTTCAGGTGCTTATTTAATAGTTTTTTGGAACTAATCGATGCTCCCCGCTGAGACCACCGCCTGTGGAAGGGAATTCCACATCCTTGCCAATCTTACAGTAAAGAACCCTCTACGTAGTTTAAGGTTAAACCTCTTTTCTTCTAATTTTAGTGAATGGCCACGTGTTTTATTAAACTCCCTTCCGCGAAAAAATTTTATCCCTATTGTGGGGTCACCAGTACGGTATTTATAGATTGAAATCATATCCCCTCTCAAGCGAGAATAAGTTTAGTAAACATCCCTTGTAATAGAAATAAGGATGGAAGGTCCTCTTTATGGAGAGATCTGGGGGTCAAAAAGACCCCAAATCTCTTCTTTACCTTTAAAAAGCAAAATATCAAAAAAAAAAAAAAAAAAACTACTTCCAGCCTGGACTATCGCTCTGGTCCTTCAAGGCCATAGAGGCAAATCAATGACGGTCTAATCTTTGATCGCCTCTGGGACTAGCCGGCTGCACAGTCGAATCATTTCTCGGGCGAGCCGGCGGAAATAATAGGTCCGAGAAACACCGGCGAGCAGCGGCAGATGAGGCTGCCTGCAGAAAACCGCAAGAGGGGGCGGAGACAAGAGCGCAGCAGTGAGCGGTCTTCATTACAGGAAGAAAGTCTCACACCGGATTGCTGCACAGATCTGTAAGAAATAAACAAAAGCACACCGAGATTCAAGTAAGAATACACATGACGAATGTATTTAAAAAATATTTGCTTATCCCAGAGTTCAGCTTTAAAAGTGATCAGCATGCTGCAAGTAAATTTACTGTTCGCCCCGGCACTGAACGATCGTTTCAGACACGCGATTGGTTAAAACAATAAAATTAAAAAAAGAGTCTATTATCTTCCAGAGTTCCCGCTCTGCTTCCCCCACCTGCCTATTCTATAAAGTTATATACACCGGAAACGTATTAGGGTTCAGATAAACCCTTCCAGACCGACTCCAGATAGGCGGAGCTGGGAACTCAAGAGAAGAGACCTCAGCAGTGGCGGTGCGTCCATGAGGGCGCAGGGGCGCCACCCCCTCTCTCACCAATAGATAGGTTCATGCAATGCATGAACCTATCTATGGCCACCACTGCCACCCTCTATTCAGGCCCCCGGCCCCTATTTCGGGCACCAGAATTACAGCAGCAGGGTATTTTTTTGAAGCACCCGATTAGAGCCATAGGCTCCAATAGGCGTCAAAAAAGGTAAACAGCGAGCGCCATGCTTCGCAGTTCACCCAGCTGTGTTAGAATAGTGATTGAATATTCACTTTCCTAACACTGAACCACCTCTCCACCAATCAGGTGCTCGGGTCTGTTACCTTTCACCTGATTGGCTGAAACGTCAGGCGCCGCTATTGGACACCTATCAGGAGGAGAAGACGGGAGATGAGGACGGCGGAGACGCATGAAGGACCCCGCTCGTCACCGTCACCCACTGCCCGACCACGACAGGGTAAGTGCCGGGAAGAGGGCGAGCGAGCAGGGGTCACACTGGGGGCATTCAAGGGCACACTGGCAGCGTTTGATGGGCACACTGGCAGCGTTTGATGGGCACACTGGCAGCGTTTGATGGGCACACTGGCAGCAATTGATGTTTTTTTGTTTTTTTATTTTGCGCCCCCCCAAAAAAAATGTTGAGCACCAGCCGCCACTGGACCTCAGAGTTCTGTGTCAAAGATATAGGAGGCCGATAGGTGGCTAGATCCATCAACATGTACTCAGACTGGGAATATAACAGTTTTTAGAAAGAGAAATATCCCCAATCCCCAACTAAGCTTTGGGGTGAAGCTGGGAACCCAGAAAAACCCTTTTCTTCACAAACAATAGGGAAAAAAAAAAAAACACACACACATTCCTCCTGTCTCAGATTCCACAGGATTGTCCCAGTTCGATCGTCCTGAGAATCTGATCTTTGTCCCACTGGTGTCATTTCCCTGTTCAATATCTCAACCAGTTCAGGTCCGCCCCATAGTAGACCTTACTGCTACAGGGTGGTACCTGTGCACCGGATTACACACACACACACACACACACAGTGTGTGATCCGGCTCTACCGGGTAGGGCGCGGCCAGCGGTCCGCGGTAGTCCAGTGGAGGGTACCGTGGACTTGATGCCCGCTGGCAAATTTTCTTTTTAATTTTTAAAGCTATACAAAATTGCAGCATACAAAGCTGCCATGTAACAATCACCAAACAATTCAAAATGAAAAACTAAAACAAACTAAATAAAAATAATAGTCCAATAGTAGCCTCAGCAACATTGCCAGTGTTTAGGTGACCCATAAAGGTGAAAGACTAGGTGAAAGACTAGTGAAATGCTGCCCCCCCACATGTTAAATCACTCAAGGATGTACATAATAGGCCAACTCTCATCCCGCCTTCCCCCACCCCCACCAATCAGAGCAAGGAATATAAAATCTAGAGCTATGAAAAAAAAACATCAGGGGACTATACCATAAGTACACAACTAAGAAACTGAGTTCATACAGTAATCAGTCGGAAACCGTATCCGTAGAAGACAACCATCCACCCCACACTTTATCTGACTTAGTAAATGCACCCCTATTCACATATGTGGCTTTATACCGGGGGGCTGCTTTGTTCACCAATGATTTCCACTGCCACAGATGGTACTAATAGTATAATCAACCTCCTGGCATAAAACAACAATAACGTAAGGAGGGTACATATAGCTTTAGCAGTGGTGAGTGAGTCAACCCGGCCTAACACCTTCCCGCCCAGCCTATAGCAGAATGATGGCCAGGCGGGGCTCCATTGTCCTGGCTGGACGTCATATGACGTCCTTCAGAACAAGCCGTTGTGCGCGCCCCGGACATACCGCACCTCCAATCCCAGAAAAGAGCTTATGATGTAGGCTTTTTACCACGTGATCAGCTGTGTCCAATCACAGTGTAATTAGGAAGTGCCGGTTATCAGCATTCCTCTACTCGCATTGACAGGGCGCGGGTAGAGGAGAGCCGATCAGTGGCTATCCTGACAGGGGGTCTGTGCTGATAATTGGTGGATTGATCATCAGTGCAGCACCCATCAGCGCTGCCTATTAATGCCACCTCTTAGTGCCCACCAGTAATGCCCGTTATTTCCCATCAATGCTGCCTTTCAGTGCCCACCAGTAGTGACTGTCAGTGCCCAGTGGTGCCTGTCAGTGCCCATAAAGGGCATCTATCAGTTCCCCTATCAGTGCTGCCTTTTAGTGCCCTATCAGTGCTGCCTATCAGTGCCGCCTATCAGTGCCACTCAATGTCGCCTGTCAGTGCCTCCTCGTCAGTGGTGCCCGTCAGTGCCTCCTCGTCAGTGATGCCCGTCAGTGCCTCCTCGTCAGTGATGCCCGTCAGTGCCTCCTTGTCAGTGATGCCCGTCAGTGCCTCCTCATCAGTGATGCCCATCAGTGCCTCCTCATCAGTGATGCCCGTCAGTACCTTCTCATCAGTGATGCCCATCAGTACCTCTTCATCAGTGATGCCCGTCACTGCCTCCTCATCAGTGATGCCCATCAGTGCCTCCTCATCGGTGATGCCCATCAGTGCCTCCTCATCGGTGATGCCCATCAGTGCCTCCTCATCGGTGATGCCCATCAGTGCCTCCTCATCGGTGATGCCTGTCAGTGCCTCCTCATCAGTGATGCCTGTCAGTGCCTCCTCATCGGTGATGCCTGTCAGTGCCTCCTCATCAGTGTCGCCCATCAGTGCCCATTAATGCCCATAAAGGCTGCCCATCAGGGCTATCTATCAGTGCAGCCCATTGGTGCTGCCTTTCAGTGCCACCTATCAGTGCACATCAGTGAAGGATAAAAATTACTTATTTACAAAATTTTGTAAAAGAAACGAAAGAGAAAAAAAAAAAAAAATTCTCAAAATGTTTTTTATTTGTTTAGCAAAAAATAAAAAACCCAGTGTTTAAAAAAAAAAAAAAAAAAAAAAGATAAAAATTTCCTTTGGGTACAGAATTGCATGACCGTGCAATTCTCGTTAGAAGTGTGACAGGACTGAAAGCTGAAAACTGGCCTGGGCAGGAAGGGAGTGAAAGTGCTCGTTATTGAAGTGGTTCTTATGCCGCGTACACACGGTCGGACTTTTCAGCTACAAAAGTCCGACAGCCCGTCCCACAGATTTTCGACAGACTTTCTAACGATCAGACTTGCCTACACATGATCACACAAAAGTCAGACAGATTCGTACGTGATGACGTACACCGGACTGAAATAAGGAAGTTGATAGCCAATAGCTGCCCTAGCGTCGGTTTTTGTCCGTCGGACTAGCATACAGACGAGCGGATTTCTGGGTCTGGCGGAGTTACGACGTAAAGATTTGAAGCATGTTCCAAATCTAAAGTCCGACAGATTTGTGGCTGGAAAAGTCCGCTGAAGGTCCGGTGAAGCCCACACACGATCGGATTGTCCGCCGGCGTCCGTCAGACTTTTGTAGCCGAAAAGTCCGACCGTGTGTACGCGGCATTAGACACACTTCTATGGAGAAGGGGACAGAGATGCTGGTTATAGAAGTCACGTAGGCCAAAACCTCCCTCCAGAAGGGACCTATGAGCCGGACAGTCCCAAAAAGACATGCATGAAATCCGCAGCTGGTGTGGAATAGCGCCAGCAAAAGGGAGGATTGCTTCCCAAATATCTTAGCCAATCTAGCAAGTGTGAGATAGACCCCATGTATGAAATTGAAGTGTATGAAGCGGACTCTAGCTGAGACTAATCTGGTAAAGGGAGCTTCCCAAACCTCCTTCCATTCCTCCTGATCTTGGCCAGGAGCCACTACTTCCCAAGGTCGTAGCAGTGTAGTAGTTTCTGGAAAAAGCATATTTATATCTAGTGGACAAAGGTTTGACCAACTCCTCATCCAACAATTCCATATCATTAAACGTCTAAGGAAATGTGACTGGGGCCAAATTGAGACTGAAAACAGTGTTGTAATTGTAAGTACCTAAAAAAAAAAAAAGAAAAAAAAAAAAAGGGTATTAGGTGGTTTGTACAGTGCCTTTAACGCAAAGATTTTCAGAGAGCCAAGTTGGTCCAGACTATTGGGTCAGGGTTAGGGTTGCCACCTGTCCGCGTTTCACCCACACAGTACAGGTTTTGAATCATGTGTCCGGGTTTCAGGCCTGAAATCCAGACAGGAATGTGGCTCAGAACAGGACCTGACAAAAAGGGTGAGGGGGCACTATGAAGGGTGAGGGGGCACTATGTACACCACATTACTAATCTCTTTGGAGCGCCCAAAGGTGTCCCAGGTCTGTTACAATCCTATTGTGTATAAAAAAAAATGATATACATATATATATATATTTGCTGCCCACCGCTAAAGTGTTTAGGGTTGGCTTGAAGAAAACAAAGTGGCAACCCTAGTCAGAGTACAAATAAAAGTGGGTCCAGTTTGGGTTTTTCCACAAAGGTACATTTGGAGAGAACCTGGGAGGTCCCTGGGGTGCAGAGCCATGAACCACACCCCAAGCCTTCAGTATACAGCGCATGGAGCTAGCGAGACTATAGGGAGGCTTAGGACTCCTATATAATAAATGTTTTAAAGCCTCGTAGGATCCCAAGCATGCTGCTTCCTGGGGCATCATCGAAGGGGGCAGTCAACATATTGGCCTAAATTTATGAAGAAATTAGATTTTTTAAATTTTTTTATTATTTTAAGTTTTTAGAGCAGAAAATAAAAAAATATTTTTATATTTTTATTTTTATTTTTGTAGTTAAATGGGAACACCGCTTTAAAAAAATAAATAAATAAATAAAAGTCAGCAGCTACAAATACTGCAGCTGCTGACATTTAATCGGACACTTACCTGTCCCAGGGTCCAGCGATGCGGGGGAACGAAGCCCCGCTCGTCCAGACCTGCGCTCAGCAGCGCTGGCATTTTAACTGTGGGCACAGTCGGGCACCCACTGCGCATGCCGTCACTGGCCTCGCAATCATCTGGAGCCGGTCACGTGTCCCAGATGATTGACAAGAGGGAGGGGGGGGGGGAGAGGCAATCTCCCTTCCTGCGCCGAGGGAAGTGATGTCAGGAGCCCAGGCACCGAAGGAGGCAGACTATGAGGGGCCCCCTAGCAACAGGCATTTAGAGGTGAGTAAAAAAAGATAAAATAAATAAAATATTTCTCCAAATGTTTTTTTTTTATTATTTTTTTTAAGCACATTACTATTTTTTTTTTGGGGTGGAACTCCACTTTAAGTTACCAGTAAAAAAAATAAAAGTCCCTAAATCTATCCCGTAGTTTGTAGACGCTATAACTTTTGCGCAAACCAATCAATATACGCTTATTGGGATTTTTTTTTTTTTTTTTTACCAAAAATATGTAGCAGAATACATATTGGCCTAAATTGATGAAGAAATTTATTTTTACTTTTTTTTTTGGATATGCATTATAGCAGAAAGTAAAAAATATTGTTTTTTTTCAAAATTGACAGGGGTTTTTTTTTGTTTATAGCGTAAAAAATAACAAAAAACGCAAAGGTGATCAAATGCCATCAAAAGAAAGCTCCATTTGTGTGTGTGTGTGTGTGTGTGGGGGGGGGGAGACGTACATTTTATTTGGGTACAATGTTGCACAACTGTGCAATTGTCAGTTAAAATAACACAGTTCCATATAGCAAAAAAATGTCCTGGTGATGAAGGGGGGGGGGGGGGGGGTAAATCTTCCACGGCTCAAGTGGTTAAGCTGGCCATACATGGACCAAATCTTGGCCAGTCCTTGCTGAGCTGATATATCTATATCTATCAAGATTAGATAGATAGATAAAAGAGAGAAGAGAGGAGAAGAGAGGAGAAGAAGAGAGGAGAAGAGAGGAGAAGAAGAGAGGAGAAGAGAGGAGAAGAAGAGAGGAGAAGAGAGGAGAAGAAGAGAGGAGAAGAAGAGACGAGAAGAAGAGAGGAGAAGAAGAGAGGAGAAGAAGAGACGAGAAGAAGAGACGAGAAGAAGAGACGAGAAGAAGAGACGAGAAGAAGAGAGGAGAAGAGGAGGAGAAGAAGAGAGGAGAAGAGGAGGAGAAGAAGAAGAGAGAAGAAGAAGAGAGAAGAAGAGAAGAAGAGAGAAGAAGAGAGAAGAAGAAGAGAGAAGAAGAAGAGGAGAGAAGAAGAAGAGAGAAGAAGAAGAGAGAAGAAGAAGAGAGAAGAAGAAGAAGAAGAAGAGAGAAGAAGAGAGAAGAAGAAGAGAGAAGAAGAGGAGAGAAGAAGAAGAGAGAAGAAGAAGAGAGAAGAAGAGGAGAGAAGAAGAAGAGAGAAGAAGAAGAGAGAAGAAGAAGAGAGAAGAAGAGAGAAGAGAGAAGAAGAGAGAAGAAGAAGAGAGAAGAAGAAGAAGAGAGAAGAAGAGGAGGAGAAGAAGAAGAGAGAAGAAGAAGAGAGAAGAGAGAAGAAGAAGAAGAGAGAAGAAGAGAGAAGAGAGAGATGAAGAAGAGAGAAGAGAGATAGATATAGAGAGATATATATATATATATATATATATATATATATATATATATATATATATATATATATATATATATATATATATATATATATAGAGAGATATATATATATATATATATATATATATATATATATATATATATATATATATATATATATATATATATATATATATATATATATATATATATATATATATATATATATATATATATATATATATATAGATAGATATACATACACACACACATCCATCCATATATGTGCAGGCTGATTGGTACATCAACTTGGGTACATCCAGCATGATTTTTAGCAATGCGATTATAGCCACTAACAGCAATCATTGTGCTGTCCCGGGAAGGGACGGCTCAGCAATCAATTCCCTTGCCAATTTCTAATGTTGGGAGGTATGAAAAACCTTAGCTGTTCTAAACCTTCCCCGAATCCACCTACAGTAAGCCTTCGTTCACATTGAAAGCGGCTTTGAAATCGTGCAACTTCATCTGAAAATAAATAAATAAATAAAATTGCATGATTTCAAAGCCGCATGCCAGTGTGAATTCTGGTGCGACTTGGATTGGAAGACATCTGTGTGGTTTCTTGCACAGATATCTATGTAAGTCACACCTGAAATCTCCAAAAGTAGTGCAGGAACTACTTTTTTCAAATGGACGCGGCACCGCAAACTTGGCATCGCACTGATTTGAACAGCACTATTGCTGACAATAGGGTGCGACGTGTCAAATCGCATGACAGGTCACTCTGGTGTGAACAGGGGGGGCTAAAACAAAAAGCCACTGGGGATTAGGAGGCTCCATTCACATCTATGTAGGTGTGAAAGCACATGCTCTTTTTTTTGTGTGTTGCATTTAATAGGCTGCCGTAGGGTGGATTTTATTTAAATCAAGTCGATTTGAAATCACTAGTAAAAAGGCTCGATTTAAAACAACTCAAATCAAATCATAATTTTTAAAGAGCAACTGTCATTTCTGTCCAGCAGCGGCTCCTCCTCTGACCCGCTGTTGGCTCCTCCTCTGTCCCGCAGCGGCTCCTCCTCTGACCCGCTGTTGGCTCCTCCTCTGACCCGCTGTTGACTCACCAACAGTCTCATTCACTTTAATGGGACGGCTGGTGATGCGGCAGTGACACAACAAGGTGAGGGACGTGGCGGCAGCAGGTCAGTGGATGCCCGCTAACAGGCGCTGCCATGATGGGTCTGAAATGACAGGTGCTCTTTAAATGTAAGGACTCATTCTTGCTAGTAGTTAGATTCTTTAGTATTTGCAAACAAAATGAAGGTTTCCTATTTAGAATAATAAGCTGTCAGGTTAGTAAAACAGCGATATCAGAACCGATTCAATCATACAGTTTGTTTCAGGAAAGCCCATCGCTATAAATGTGAATGGTCCCAAAATCGCGCCAAAAGTGTCCGAATTGTCCGCCATAATGTCGCACTCCATTGCTAGTAAAAAAGAAAAAAACGTAATAAAAATGCCATTAAAAACTATCCCCTATTTTGTAGACGATATAACTTTTGCGCAAACCAATCAATAAACGCTTATTGCGATTTTTTTTTTACCAAAAATATGTAGAAGAATCCGTATCGACCTAAACTGAGGAAAAAAAAAAACGTTTTTTAATATATTTTTGGGGGATATTTATTATAGCAAAAAGCAAAAAAATATTGCTTTTTTTTTCAAAATTGTCGCTCTTTTTTTGTTTATAGCGCAAAAAATAAAAAAAACGCAGAGATGATCAAATACCACCAAATGAAAGCTCTATTTGTGGGGAAAAGAGGACCGCAATTTTGTTTGGGAGCCACGTCGCACGACCGCGCAATTGTCAGTTAAAGCGCCGCAGTGCTGAATCGCAAAAAGTGCTCTGGTCTTTGGCCAACCAAATGGTCTGGGGCTGAAGTGGTTGAGGACCGCTGCACTCTTATAGAAGGGATTTTTTTTTTTTTTTGTGCATTAAGGAAATGTGTGTTTTTTTTGCGTGCATTCCCGCATCGCACAAACTCTGAACCTGGCCCTACAGCTAAGCAAGAAGGGGAAAAAATACGAGTGAGAAAACGTGAGCGTGTGAGCCATTCCTTCTGCATCATAGAAAATTAATGTTTGACCGGAGTGCTGCCGCTCAGACGTACTATGAAGCAATCTCTATAGGAAATCAGTCTATATGTAGAATTTCCATACCGGCCTGTCCTGTACAGACGCGCACCTGCTGGTTCCCATTTTGCAGCCTTCAGGCGATCAGTAACCTGCAGCTCATTGCACAACCCAGGAAATGCTCAGCGGACGACACGCGTTATAAATTAACAAAGTCCAAATGAGTGACGGCAGGGAATACGGCCAAGACGGAGTGTCGGTGAATCAGGCCCTGGGCGGCGTTACAAAAGTTCAGGTCTCTGGGTTTTGGATAGCGAGCTGCTGCATGAGCCGTGGCGCAGTACAACCATATAGACAGGGGGACAGTTCATAAAGTTCATAAGGACTCTTTTACAGTATCAAAAAAAGATCCGCAGTGAATCACTTTTATTTAGGCTGGGCTCACATCTCTGCGTGTTGAGAATGCGCGCAAAATCGCACGTCTGACAGGCAGAGAAATTATTATACAGGATTTATATAGCGCCAACAGTTTGCGCAGCGCTTTACAACATGAAGGCAGACAGTACAGTTACAATACAATTCAATACAGGAGGGATCAGGGGGCCCGGCTCCATAGAGCTTACAATCTAGGAATGCACTGCACTTTAGCGGATGTGCAGAGTGCCATAAATTCTTAACCGCTTGACCTTCGGAAGATTTAGACCCCTTTCACACCAGGCGTTTTAGCGCTAGAAATACCTTCAGGCGATCCCTGAAAACTCATCTCTTCAGGAAAGCCCATCACGTCTCCAACTAATCTTCTACCACTTCCATCATCTTCTATCTTCTCAAAACCTCCTACTCTCAAGCTCCCTCATCTCCTCCTCCCATGCTCGTCGCCAGGATTTCTCCAGATCCTCTCCCATCCTCTGGAACTCGCTACCTCCACCGCTCCAGCTATCCCCTACTCTTGCTACCTTCAGGCGATCCCTGAAAACTCATCTCTTCAGGGAAGCCCATCACGTCTCCAACTAATCTTCTACCACTTCCATCATCTTCCATCTTCTCAAAACCTCCTACTCTCAAGCTTTCTCGTCTCCTCCTCCCATGCTCGTCTCCAGGATTTCTCCAGATCCTCTCCCATCCTCTGGAACTCGCTACCTCCACCGCTCCAGCTATCCCCTACTCTTGCTACCTTCAGGCGATCCCTGAAAACTCATCTCTTCAGGAAAGCCCATCACGTCTCCAACTAATCTTCTACCACTTCCATCATCTTCCATCTTCTCAAAACCTCCTACTCTCAAGCTTTCTCGTCTCCTCCTCCCATGCTCGTCTCCAGGATTTCTCCAGATCCTCTCCCATCCTCTGGAACTCGCTACCTCCACCGCTCCAGCTATCCCCTACTCTTGCTACCTTCAGGCGATCCCTGAAAACTCATCTCTTCAGGGAAGCCCATCACGTCTCCAACTAATCTTCTACCACTTCCATCATCTTCCATCTTCTCAAAACCTCCTACTCTCAAGCTTTCTCGTCTCCTCCTCCCATGCTCGTCTCCAGGATTTCTCCAGATCCTCTCCCATCCTCTGGAACTCGCTACCTCCACCGCTCCAGCTATTCCCTACTCTTGCTACCTTCAGGCGATCCCTGAAAACTCATCTCTTCAGGAAAGCCCATCACGTCTCCAACTAATCTTCTACCACTTCCATCATCTTCCATCTTCTCAAAACCTCCTACTCTCAAGCTTTCTCGTCTCCTCCTCCCATGCTCGTCTCCAGGATTTCTCCAGATCCTCTCCCATCCTCTGGAACTCGCTACCTCCACCGCTCCAGCTATCCCCTACTCTTGCTACCTTCAGGCGATCCCTGAAAACTCATCTCTTCAGGGAAGCCTATCACGTCTCCAACTAATCTCCTACCACTTCCATCAGCTCATTCCCCACAGCTACAAGCTTTTGTACCACCTGCCCCACCCTATTAGATTGTAAGCTCTTCTGAGCAGGGCCCTCTTGATCCTCTTGTATTTTATTGTATTATAACTGTATTGTCTCCCTTATATATTGTAATGCGCTGCGTAAACTGTTGGCGCTATATAAATCCTGTATAATAATAATAATAGCCTCTAAATATCGCCTGAAAACCGCCTCCCATTCATTTCAGTGGGTCTTTTCACACTGCGGTGGTGCGCTTGCATAGCTCCCAACTGTCCCGGATTTGGAGGGACGGTCCCTGATTTGGAGCAATGTCCCTCTGTCCCTCATTTTGGTCTGATCTATATAGTTGTATATAAAAAGCAATTTTTATCTAAAGTGTTTTCCAGCGCTAAACCTTTCATCTGATTTCTAAATTGCTGCATTTGTAAATTCCAAAAACCAATATAAAGGAATAGTAGTGGTAAAAAAAAAGCACTTGTGGTTTTAACCATTCTCAGTTTATTGTACAATTCTCCTTTAAAAGGGGCGTGGCAAGGGGCGTGTCCTATACCTGCATACTTTTGCTGATAGGTGTCCCTCATTCCCATCTCAAAAAGTTGGGAGGTATGCGCTTGCGGGACGTTAGGAAAAGTCCTGCAAGCAGCACCTTTGGGGCGGTTTGGGAGTGCTCCCAAAATGCTCTGCCCATTAAAATGAATGGGCAGCGCTTCCAAAGCGCCTAAAAAAGCGCTTCGGAAAGCGCCACAACCTAGGCGTTTTTAACCCCGTCTTTGGGGTTAAAAGCATCCTCCCAGCGGCCGAAAAGCGCCGATTAAACAGCGCTTAAGCGATCGGAGCTTTAGCACTAACGAGGCCCCAGTGTGAAAGGCCATTTTTGCGAAACAGCACTGCGGTCGTGCAACGCTGTACACAAGTAACATTTATGTCCTTTTTTCCCCCCTCTTTTGGTGGCATCTAATAAGCCCTGTTTTTTTTTTGTTTTTTTTTTGCGCTATTTAAAAAAAAAAAAAGGAAGGACTGAAAATTTAAACAAAAAAAATAAAATAAAAAAATTATATATATAATATAGATTTCCCGGTAGGGGGCTCACGAATCCACCCGCCCGTCTGTGGTGTGGTTCGTCACAGCACATGCCAATCACCGGGTCTCGGCCAATGATTGACCGCCGGCACCCAGTGATCAGCTCTGAGCTTCGCTGAACACAGCTCTGTGAATGTAAAGAACACAGAGCTGTGTTCAGTGACAGGGGAAGCAGGGAATTAAAACAACTAGATCCCCAGAAAAAGCAACACAGTGTACACACACACACAAACACACAAACACTTGTTAGGCACACATGTAACCCTGTGAACCCCTTGATCGCTCTAGATGTTAACCTTAACCCCATTCCTGCCCAGTGTCATTAGTACAGTGACAGTGCATATTATTATCATTGATCACTGTAATAGACCCCATTCACACTGCCAGCGTTTTTCAGGCGCCTGAAAAAAGCGGCTCCTTTCACTCCAGTGTGGAAGCCTGAGGGCTTTCACACTGGAGTGATGCGCTTGCAGCGGGATGTTAAGGGCACTTTCAAACTGGGGCAGGGGGGGCGTCGGCGGTAAAGCGCCACTATTTTTAGCGGCGCTGTATCATAGTTTTAGCGGCGCCTTTTGGCCACTAGCGGGGCGCTTTTAACCCCCGCTATCGGCCAAAAAAGGATCAAAAGCGCTGCTGCCAAAGCCCTGCTGCTGCGCTTCGCAGGCGCTTCGGCAGCGCTGGCCATTGTGTTTAAAGGCAGGTGCGTCTTAGGAGCGGTGTATTCCGCCATTACTAATCTAATATATATATATATATATATATATATATATATATATATATATATATATGTGTGTGTGTGTGTGTGTGTGTGTGTGTGTGTGTGTATATATATTATATATATATATATATATATATATAATATATATATATATATATATATATATATATATATATATATATATTTTTTTTACACATTACATCATAGTTAATACATGCTATAACTTTCACACAAACCAATCAATATACACCTATTGGGATTTCTTTTACCAAAGACATGTAGTAGAATACATTTTGGCCAAAAAAAGTATTAGGAGAGAGATTCATTTTTTTTAATTGTTATTTTTTTATTGGATATGTTTTATAGTAGAAAGTAAAAAAAAAAAAAAAATCTCTCGTTTATAAAATAAAAAAAATAAAAAAAGTCAATAAATACCACCCAAAGAAAGCTCCATTTGTGTGAAAAAAAAAAAAGATATAAAAATGTATGTTTGGGTAGAGCACTGCATGACCACACAATTGTCAGTTAAAGTAATCCAATGTGGCATAGCAAAAAAAAAAAAAAAATGTGGCCTGGTCATGGACGGGATAAAATCTTCTGGAGCTGAAGCGGTTAAAATACCACACTGAAACAACGAGCTTGTGGTTGTGGCACGCTTCCTGTTGCCGAGTTAAAATCGCCACCGCGACAATGCAAACAGTCGCAGCATCCTCACTCAGCTCAATAGTAGAATTTAGCTGGATAGTCGGAGGGGGGGGGCAGTAAAACCACGGCTCATTTGCCTCCCCCCTGCCTTCTGTGCGCTCATCTGAAAGAACCCCAAGACAAGGGGAAGACACCGGTTGCCCATAGCAACCAGACACTTCAGCTCTAACCTGCATTAGAAAAACAAGATCAGACGTCGCAAAGCACGGTAACCCATAGCAACAAAGCAGGTCTCAGAGGACCGCAGTCAGATGGATTCCGAATGGTTGCTCTGGGTTACTCCACTAGCAGCAGATTTATTGAGTACTACAGTAACCCATAGTGACTGTGCGCAAAATCAATGGGTTACCGCATTCCCCAGATGCAGAGATGTGAAGCTAGCCGTAGCCGCCTTCCCACCGCCGCCGCCCTGGCAGATCCCGGGCCCCTCTGACATCTGCCCCGTTCCCACGCAGGTGGCCGGTGACACCAATTAGGACACCGCAGTAACCCCCCTCCCTCCCCACCCCCGCCAGTCACAATTCAGATAGAACTAACCGAGCGGACCTTTTCCACCTCTTTGTTGTCGTTAAGCGAGAGCTTCCCCAACATGGGGGCTACGTGACTCCGAACCCCCCGATTCCCATGGGAACCACCACAGGAGACACATCTATGGGAAGGTCACACCACACACAATATAACTGGCCAGCTCAGCTCATTTTTAAAGCTTGTTGTATGTAATATACACTCACCGGTCACTTTATTAGGTACACCTGTTCAATTGCTTGGTGACACAAATTGCTAAATCAGCCAATCACATGGCAGCGACTCAATGAATTTCACCATTGAGACACGGTGAAGACGACTTGCTGAACTTCAAACCGAGCAGTAGAATGGGGAAGAAAGGGGCACTTTGAATGTGGCGTGGTTGTGGGTAACAGACGGGCTGGTCTGAGTATTTCAAAAACTGCTGATTTGCTGGGATTTTCGCACACAACCATCTCTCAGGTTTACAGAGAATGGTGCGAAAAAAGAGAAAATATCCAGTGAGCGGCAGTTGTGTGGAGGAAAATGCCTTGTTGGGGGTCAGAGGAGAATGGGCAGACTGGTTCCAGATAATAGAAAGGCAACAGTAACTCAAATGACCGCTCGTTACATCCAAGGTATGCAGAATACCATTTCTGAACGCACAACACATCCAACCTTGAAGCAGATGGGCCACAGCAGCAGAAGACCACACCGGGTGTCACTCCTGTCTGCTAAGAACAGGAAACTGAGGCTACAATCGGCACAGATCACCAAAATTGGACAATAGAAGATTGGAAAAACGTTGTCTGGTCTGATGAGTCTATGCCACCAAGAATGAAGGCAAAAGGGGGTCCAACCCAGTAGTAGCAAGGTGTACCTAATAAAGTGGCCGGTGAGTGTAGATTTGTCCAAAAAGGGACACCCTTCTCTTCCCCAATCCTCCACGCAAAACTGATATTTCAGCCTGAGCGTTCACTTCCCTACAGGTCTACAATAGTCGACGTTGTGGTGACATTTGCACCCTTCCCCCATAGGGCTTCAACAAAGAAGTCACTCTTTTGAAAGTGCATTGGGGGGCGGATAGGGGTGTTTTTTTTTTTTTTTTTAATTATTTTTACTTTATTAACATTTTTTTTTAAAACCCCCCCCTCCCCCATTTTGGATAGAGGAAGGGAGGGTTATAAACCCCTGTAAGGTTTATGTTTGCCATCTATGTCACATTGGGGAGATTTAACTTCCCTTAATTTGCAGAGATTTGCTCTCACTTCCTGTTTAGCTATGGGACAGGAAGCGAATTCCTTGGGGTCCCTCCGGTCACCATGAACTAGTTTCCCCCATTGGAAGATTTCCCCTCTATTATTTTTCTGGGGGCAACCCAAAAATATGGGATTTTCTTTGATAACAATGATAATGGTAAACAAGACAAATAGAGAGGGTAAATCTCTGTAACTGTAGCACAGACAGCAATTAAAAAAAGAAAAAAAAAAAAAAGAAGAAAAAAGAAAATTGGACTAAAGCTGGCCATACACCTATAGATTATCTGCAGATTTTCTATGGTTAGATGGAAAAAGTGCAACAGATTTCTCCATGTTCCCTAAACTGTGTGGATGGAGGAATCTCCCACTTTTTCCATCTAACCATAGAAAATCTGCAGATAATCTATAGGTGTATGGCCAGCTTTAGTCATATTTTTACTGCTTCCGGACTACCCACCACACATTTACTGCGGCGGAGCGGCCCGGTACCTCTACGTGGTCTCTTCTTCCGGGTCTGGGATGCGCGCCACCGGCGACCTGCTCCCGCTGCGATTTGGACAAAGCGACCACCAGCAGACGCAAAATCCGCCACCCCCCCCCCACAGTTAGAAAGCACTCCCTATACGCAAACTTAACCCTTTGATATCGCCCCTGATGTTAACCCCTTCCCTGCCAGTGTCATTAGTACAGTGACAGTGCATTTGTTCGCCAATGGCGCAGTCCCGCAAAAAAAAATAAAAAAATTATATAATATATATATATATATTTATATATATATATATATAAAAAATCTCTAAAAAAATAAAAAAAATAAAAAACTATTTTTTTTTAATTAGATTTTTTACATTTTTTTTATTGGATATGCTTTATAGCAGAAAGTAAAGAAAAAAAAAAATCTAGTTTTTTTTTTCAAAATTGTCGTTTTTTTTTTTTGTTTATTGCGCAAAAAAAAACAAAAAAACGCAGAAGTGATCAAATACCATCAGAGAAGGTCAGAGACTGCAGACATGATACAGGTGATGGTCAGAGACTGCAGACATGATACATAAAATGGTCAGAGACTGCAGACATGCTCCAAGAGAAGTTCAGAGACTGCAGACATGATACAAGAGATGGTCAGAGACTGCAGACATGATACATAAAATGGTCAGAGACTGCAGACATGCTCCAAGAGAAGTTCAGAGACTGCAGACATGATACAAGAGCTAGTCAGAGACTGCAGACATGATACAAGAGATGGTCAGAGACTGCAGACATGATACAAGAGATGGTCAGAGACTGCAGACATGATACAAGAGATGGTCAGAGACTGCAGACATGATACAAGAGAAGTTCAGAGACTGCAGACATGATACAAGAGATGGTCAGAGACTGCAGACATGATACAAGAGAAGTTCAGAGACTGCAGACATGATACAAGAGATGGTCAGAGACTGCAGACATGATACAAGAGAAGTTCAGAGACTGCAGACATGCTCCAAGAGAAGTTCAGAGACTGCAGACATGATACAAGAGAAGTTCAGAGACTGCAGACATGCTCCAAGAGAAGTTCAGAGACTGCAGACATGATACAAGAGAAGTTCAGAGACTGCAGACATGATACAAGAGATGGTCAGAGACTGCAGACATGATACATAAAATGCTCAGAGACTGCAGACATGATATAGGAGATGGTCAGACTGCAGACCTGATACAGAAAATGGCCAGAGACTATGGACATGCTACAGGGGTTGTTGGAGACTGGGGGCATGCTTCAGCAGTAAAATCATAGACTGGAGACATAGTACAATCTAGAACAGCCTCCATTCATCTGGAAAGGGTTTCCACATGATGTTGGAGTGTAACTGTGGGGATATGTACCCATCAAGCCATGAAGAACATTGGTGAGGTCAAGCAGTGATGTTGAGATGAGAGGACCCGGTTCACAATTGGAGCTTTCATTTATCCTATAGGTGTTCGGTAGGGTTGAGATCAAGGGTCTGTGAAGGCCACTCAAGTTTCTCCACACCAAACTCTTCACACCATGCCTTTATGAAGCTGGCTTTGTACACAGGAACTATAGTCATACTGGAACACAGAAGGACCTTCCCCAGACTGTTACCACAAGTTTGAAGTGTGCAATCGTCTACAATATCCGTGTACGCCCAGGTTCACACTGAGCTGCGGGAATGAAATTGGGCGAGTTCATCTGGGGTCCACACACTTTTGGTTAGATAGTAGGTGTAACTCTCACAAATGTTTAACCATATAGCAGGTATACCTGTCTGGTGTCCACATACCTTTGGCTATATAGTAGGTGTAATGGTCAGATATCAACATAGGCTTGGCCATATAACAGGTGTAATGGTCAGGTGTCTACGTTGGTTTGATCATTTAGTAGATGTAATGGTCAGGTGTCCACCTACATTTGGCCCTATATGAGCAGAAATGGTCAGGTGTCCACATTTGTGTGTCCATACAGGTTTGGCCATTTAGTAGGTGTAACGGTAAGGTGCCTAAATACACTATATTGTCAAAAGTATTGGGACGCCTGCCTTTACGTACACATGAACTTTAATGGCATCCCAGTCTTAGTCCGTAGGGTTCAATATTGAGTTGGCTCATCCTTTGCAGCTATAACAGCTTCAACTCTTCTGGGAAGGCCGTCCACAAGGTTTAGGAGTGTGTCTATGGGAATGTTTGACCATTCTTCCAGAAGCGCGTTTGTGAGGTCAGGCACTGATGTTGGATGAGAAGGTCTGGTTTGCAGTCTCCACTCTAATTTATCCCAAAGGTGTTCTATCAGGTTGAGGTCCTGACCTCAACCTGATAGAACACCTTTGGGATAAATTAGATTCCCATAGACACACTCCTAAACCTTGTGGACAGCCTTCCCAGAGGAATTGAAGCTGGTATAGCTGCAAAGTGTGGGCCAACTCAATATTTAAGCCTACGCAGGGCCACCATCAGGGGAGTGCAGCCGTTACAACTGTAAGGGGCCCGCCGGGGCCAGAAAAAGGCCGGAGGGGTGAGGGGAAGCATTGCTGTGCATTACAGAATCAATCTCGGCATCGAGCTCTTTACTGCCACCTCTGGCTACTATGTGCATGTGCACCCCTGTGCCAGCAACATGTCAGCTTAGTGAAAAGGAGCTGGGACCAGGTAGGAAGATCTTCTTTACACACAGGGGCTGTGAAGGAAATGGAGGGGGGCGTTGTGTGTACAAGAGGGGCCAGAACCTTGTGTGTTTACAGGTTTGTGTATATGTGGGGCTGACATATATACAGGTGTGTGACTGGGGGGAGGCCCGACATATATACAGGTGCGTGTGTGGGGGGCCCCGACATATATACAGGTGCGTGTGTGGGGGGCCCGACATATATACAGGTGCGTGTGTGGGGGGGCTGACATATATACAGGTGCGTGTGTGTGTGTGGGGGGGCTGACATATATACAGGTGCGTGTGTGTGTGTGGGGGGGCTGACATATATACAGGTGCGTGTGTGGGGGGGCTGACATATATACAGGTGCGTGTGTGGGGGGGGCTGACATATATACAGGTGCGTGTGTGGGGGGGCTGACATATATACAGGTGCGTGTGTGGGGGGGGCTGACATATATACAGGTGTGTGTGAGGGAGGCTGACATATATACAGGTGTGTGGGGGGGGATTCTGACATATATACAGGTGTGGGGGGGGCTGACATATATACAGGTGTGTGGGGGGGCTGAGATATATACAGGTGTGTGTGGGGGGGGCTGACATATATACAGGTGTGAGGGAGGCTGACATATATACAGGTGTGTGGGGGGCTGACATATATACAGGTGTGTGAGGGAGGCTGACATATATACAGGTGTGTGGGGGGCTGACATATATACAGGTGTGTGGGGGGCTGACATATATACAGGTGTGAGGGGGGCTGACATATATACAGGTGTGTGTGGGGGGATTCTGACATATATACAGGTGTGTGGGGGGCTGACATATATACAGGTGTGTGGGGGGGCTGACATATATACAGGTGTGTGGGGGGGGGCTGACATATATACAGGTGTGAGGGAGGCTGACATATATTACAGGTGTGTGTGGGGAGGGGGGCTGACATATATACAGGTGTGTGTGGGGGGCTGACATATATACAGGTGTGTGGGGGGGGGGCTGACAGATATACAGAATTGGGTGCGTACAGGTGGGGTGGCCGCTGATTCCGTAGGATGGCCCGTTGGTTAAGCCCTGAGGAATGTCGGTGGGCAGGCTCGGGTGGCCCAGGAATAAAGCTGTGTAAGGGGCCCAAAAATGTCTGATGGCTGCCCTGACCCTACGGACAAAGACTGGGATGCCATTAAAGTTCAAGTGCATATAAAGGCAGGCGTCCCAATACTTTTGGTAATATATAGTGTATATGGATACCTGATCATTACACCTACTTAATGACCAAACATTTATGATTGGGTGTCCTATGTTTGGTCATTTAGTAGGAGTAATGGTCAGGAGTTCACATGTTTAGCTGTACGGACACATTTGTATAAAGTATAAGGCTGACTATTCCAGAATGCGATGATAATTTAGCAATCCCATTAGGATTCCAGAACACACAGTCTGAGACATTGTGTGGATTCCTCACTGTTGTAGAACTACAAGGACCAGCCTCTCCAAGTATTGCAGCTTTATTCAGTAAGAGGGTCATCAATAAATACAATCAATCTTTTGAGTCAAATCATTAAAAACAAAATCTATTCACCGCAGTCACATTTGTACTTAATATTCATTTAATAAATTCTGGACAGCAACAGGTGGAGTTTATGGGATTTCAAGTGATTAAGTCAGCTGAGAACTCCAAACTTTCAGGAAGGGCAACTAATCCATGGAATGGAATCAGCGATTGATCAGAACGATCAATATACAGAGAAATCACAAGAATGGGGTTTATACCGGAGAAGGCAACAATTTCTGCATTTGGCAAGGGATTGGATGGATACAATGTTGCATTTTTTAACATCCACTCCACCCCAAACCAATAAATAATTTTGATGGTGACAAGTTGAATTGGCCGCCAGCTTCAGCCCAGGAGATCTAACCCTGACCACGTCCAACCACCACGTGTGGTCTCACTCCTCTCACTGCAGGCTTCCATTCATTTTTACATTCTGGAGAATGCAGCTGTAACAGTGGCACCGATCCCGTACAGAGTCCCCGGGAGACCGGCCATAAATTAAATATCAGATTTAAACGGACTGATCCTTTAAAAACCATCAACTGATCATCTTAAAGTGGATATAAACCCAATTACTAGACTCTCATAGGAGGTTTTAACACATTAATGTCATTTCAAAAGTAATGTTCAATGTATTTAAATCTCCAGATGTCGTTATTATAATTGTCTATGCTTAAAGCGAGTGCCCATGGGACTTTTAAAGAGTCATGCCAAGAAAAAAAAAAAAAACAGCTTTTAAACCATAATATATAAAATGTTTAACATCTTTATTATTCATATTACATATTGAACAATAAAAAAACAGTATTGAACAATAAAAAAAAAAAAAAAAAAAAAGGATAAGTTGGTGTATAATGCCATATAGCACACTGTGATTATCATAGCAGCAGAAGTACATGCTTTAAATCAAGCACTGATATATTCTCTCGACGCGTTTCGTAAAACAATGTTCACTTGTTGCAAGCACAGATCTCCATGTATGGCATTTCAGCTGACAGCCGCTTCTCCTCCTCTCCCGCGGATTTCAGCTGAAAAGTCATACAGGGAGATCTGTGCGTGCAACTTTCCCCCGCCGCACCGATCATCCCAACTATCTCCGTGTCCTCCTCTGGCCCCCCGGGTCCTCCTCCTCTGGCTCCCGTGTCCTCCTCCTCTGGCCCCCGTGTCCTCCTCCGGCCCCCGTGTCCTCCTCCTCCTCCGGCCCCCGTGTCCTCCTCCTCCTCCGGCCCCCGTGTCCTCCTCCTCCTCCGGCCCCCGTGTCCTCCTCCTCCTCCGGCCCCCGTGTCCTCCTCCTCCTCCGGCCCCCGTGTCCTCCTCCTCCTCCGGCCCCCGTGTCCTCCTCCTCCTCCTGCCCCCGTGTCCTCCTCCTCCTCCTGCCCCCGTGTCCTCCTCCTCCTCTGGCTCCCGTGTCCTCCTCCTCTGGCCCCCGTGTCCTCCTCCGGCCCCCGTGTCCTCCTCCTCCTCCGGCCCCCGTGTCCTCCTCCTCCTCCGGCCCACGTGTCCTCCTCCTCCTCCGGCCCCCGTGTCCTCCTCCTCCTCCGGCCCCCGTGTCCTCCTCCTCCTCCGGCCCCCGTGTCCTCCTCCTCCTCCGGCCCCCGTGTCCTCCTCCTCCTCCGGCTCCCGTGTCCTCCTCCTCCTCCGGCTCCCGTGTCCTCCTCCTCCTCCGGCTCCCGTGTCCTCCTCCGGCCCCCTCCTCCTCCGGCCCCCGTGTCCTCCTCCGGCCCCGGTGCCCTCCTCCGGCCCCCCCGTGCCCTCCTCCTCCTCCTCCTCCTCTGGCCCCCGTGCCCTCCTCCTCCTCCTCTGGCCCCCGTGCCCTCCTCCTCCTCCTCTGGCCCCCGTGCCCTCCTCCTCCTCCTCTGGCCCCCGTGCCCTCCTCCTCCGGCCCCTCTGTGTCCTTCTCTGCCCCTTCCTCTTTTCTACCTTCCCCTTCCTCTTTTCTACCGTCGGCTGTGGGGGGGATATATCAGGATGGAGAACGTAAGAAGGGGCCAGTAAATATGCGATTTACCGGCTCCTTCCTTTTCTGAATTGGAAATTTTCGGAAAAGTGAGTAATCGCTACCGATCGCTCCTGTGTCCTGTGATAACTGAGCAGAGTAAACTGTGTTTACTCTGCTTCAGTTTATGAATAAAATGGGAGCCGCTGACTCCTGTTCATTCATTTTCAATGCTGAGAAAGGGACTGGGGAATCTCTGTCCTCAGTCCCTTTCTCTGTTTTAAAAAGGGGTCTGCTTAGACCCCGGATATCTCAAAGCCCACCAACAGGGCTTATTAAAAAAAAAAAAATTTCAATAAATATAAATACATTTTAAAAAAATGCCTCATAAACACCCCCCCACCCCCACCAGTATGTGCAAGTGGGGAGTGCGGAATGTATGGAGGTGGGTAGTATGTGCAGGATTGTGTCAGTAGGGCAGTGGATGGTGTCATTAGTTCTCTATTTTTTTATCATTATTTTTTGCATTTTTTTCCAAAATGCTTTTTGGGGGCCAGTGGATGGTGTAAGTGGAGCAATGGACAGTGTCAATGTTTTTTATATTTATTACTTTTTTACAAATTTATTTTAATTATTGAGAAAAAAAATATTAAAAAAAAAAATAATAAAATTGAAAAAAAAATAGATAATAAAATAATAAAAACAAAAAAAAAAAACTACTGACACCATCCACTGCCCTACTGAAACCGTCCACTGGCCCTGCCCCCAATCATTGTGAAAAAAAAGTAATACAAAAATAAAAAAAAAAAACCATAGGAGGAGGAAGAAGAAGAAAGAAGAAAGAAAAGAAAGGAAAGAAAGAAGAAGAAAGAAGAAGAAAGAAGAAGGAGGAAGAGGAAAGAAGAAGAAAGAAGAAGAAAGAAGAAGGAGGAAGAAGAAAGAAGAAGAAAGAAGAAGAAAGAAGAAGAAAGAAGGGAGGAAGAAGAAAGAAGAAGAAAGAAGACACCATCCTTCACATACTACTCACCACCATATACTCCACACTCCCTACCACCATACACGCCATACTCCTCTCCTGCACATACTACTCACCTCTACACCCCTCTCCCTGCACATACTACCCACCACCATACACTCCGCACTGTACATTGCCTATTTATGATTACCGCATTCTGCACTATGTAAGGCATCTCAGACTATTAAACCACACCCCTTTTAAGCCACGCAGCTACACGCAACACATTTTTTTTGCCTAGGGCCCACTTTTTATCTTGCACACAGGCCCAATGATTTCATGATAGGCCCCTGGTGACAACTTTCCATCCCTGTCTCCCAAATTGCGTGCCTATGTGGTCACCCTCTCACACAGGCTTTATATAGAGACTATGAATGACCATTTCAGCACACATTACACCAGCTTAGTCCACTGTTGTCACCATCAGGAATTTATTAAAATCAGCTTCTTTCATTAAAAGTAATCACACCATAAAAGGTCCTCGCTTTTATAGTGACAACATTTATCCCCATCTTCCAATTGTGTGCCTATGTTGTCACCCTGTCACATGGGCTTCAGATGGGAACTACAGGTGGCCATACAGTCAGTCATTTTCAATGTATTTAAATATGCTACTTTGATTAAAATACCAGGTGATTT
>JBBGZY010002247.1:227500-257029 GCA_037952925.1 Lithobates clamitans
TATTATATTATTATTAATAATAATAATAATAATAATAATAATTAAAAAAGGAATTTTGGGCCTTTAACGGGTTTCCCGGCATCGTAAACCCGTTAGAGGCCCAAAAGGCCTTGGCTTCAAGGGGTAAAAAAATAAATAATAAATGTAAAAAATAAAAATAAAAAAAAGGAATTATTATTATTATTAGTAATAATAATAATAATAATAATAATAATAATAATAATAATAGTAATTAAAAAAGGAATTTTGGGCCTTTAATGGGTTTCCCGGCATCATAAACCCGTTAAAGGCCCAAAAGGCGCTGGCTTCAAATGGTAAAAAAATAAAAGGAATTATTATTATATTATTATTATTAATAATAATAATAATAATAATAATAATAATAATCAAAAAAGGAATAATAATAATAATAAAAAAAAAAATAAAAAAAAAAAAATCAGGGATTTAATTGCCCATGTTTTTTTCTGGGTAGGGCAGCCTGTTCACAGTAATGGGCTGACCTACAGGCGATGGCGCGCACACACATACACGAGAACCGAACTCGAGGGCTCATTCACATGCATGCCATCCTTTGCTGCCACTCTGAAAAGCGATCCAGAGTAGATATGTGGCCTCCTCACTGCCTGCTTTAACCCTCAAAATGCTGCCCCACCGTGCCACAACTTTGTGCATTGCTCGCGGGTGTGGCCCCCATTTACTTCAATGGTTCTCATTCAGCAGAGGTTCAACATGGCAATTGTGATGTGCCATTTAATTTTGGAAAGGAAGCAAAGCACCACAGCTAAGGCATGGGCAAAGTCCTAATTGGCTACATTTCTGTGTATAGGTGGGTGGTAAAACCATGGCTCAACAGCATACTTTTAAGAGTCCTTACCTTGCTCTGATATGAAGTGATGTTTCATCCTGTCTTCTCTCCTACATGGGAAACTTTGCCTTCATTATAAGCACCTGGGGCAATGTCAGTGCAGTAATGAGAAAAGCCGCAGTGCCTGCATCCCTTTAGAAGAGGACTGACTATAGACAGACCCTCACCAACATGAACTTCCTATGTATGTGAAATGTGACCGATATCTCAGGACAAGCATCTAGTACAAGCTGGGGGCCAATCACACAAGCCGTACATTTCGTTTTCTGGGGATATTCAACATACAGAGTTTTTGATTATTTTTGAAAAATTTCAATGCATGCAGATTGAATTAGAAAGGTTGATTCCCATCAGAGTCCCCCCTTACATCAGGGTCCCCATTAGGGCCCCCCCCCCCCTTACATCAGGGTCCCCATCAAAGTCCCTCCTTGTATTGTCACTATATTTATATATATTCTCTAAATAATAGAGAAATATGAAATATGCAATTTCCTTAACACTCCTTACATCAGGATCCCATTACATCAGGGTCCCCATCTGAGTCCCTCCTTACATCGGGGTCCCCATCAGAGTCCCCATAAGTGTCAGCCCTGACATCAGAAGTGCAGACCATAGGAAGCCTTTGGGAAGCTCACAGTGTGCAAGACAGGATAATGCCATCTCTAGGAGTTTTTCAGTAAGTCTTCAGGAGGTTCCTAATTGGCCTATACCTTTAGCAAGGGAATTATTCAACTTTGGCCAAAGCTGCCTAGTCTGTCTTTATCTCCAGGCGCCCCTTATCTGCATAGGCAATTTTTGGTAAAGGTGAACCAACCCTCCGTTGTGCAGCTCGTTTTGCGTCCACAGACACGAATGCCGGACTCTGCCCCTCCCCCACGCCCATGTCAATGGAGTTGATTGACAGCAGCAGGAGCCAATGGCTGCGCTGCTGACAATCTATCCGATCAAGAGCCGGGACCCCGTGCAGAGAGGGATAGTGAAGGTGACACCACAGACACCAATGATGGGGTACGCATCCTCCCATAGACACCAATGATGGGGCACCATTCCTTCCATAGACACCAATGATGGGGCACCATTCCTTTCACAGACACCAATGATGGGGCACCATTCCTTCCAAAGATACCAATGATGGGGCACTATTTCTCCTATAGACACCAACAATGAGGCAGCAGTCCTCCCACAGACACCAATGATGGGGCACCATTCCTCCCATAGACACCAATGATGGGGCACCATTCCTTCCACAGACACCAATGATGGGGCACCATTCCTTTCACAGACACCAATGATGGGGCACCATTCCTTCCAAAGATACCAATGATGGGGCACTATTTCTCCTATAGACACCAACGATGAGGCACCAGTCCTCCCACAGACACCAATGATGGGGCACCATTCCTCCCATAGACACCATCGATGGAGCACTATTCCTTTCACAGACACCAATGATGGGGCACCATTCCTCCCATAGACACCAATGATGGGGCACCATTCCTCCCACAGACACCAATGATGGAGCACCATTCCTCCCACAGACACCAATGATGAAGCGCCATTCCTCCCACAGACACCAATGATGGGGCACCATTCCTCCCACAGACACCAATGATGGAGCACCATTCCTCCCACAGACACCAATGATGGGGCATCATTACTACCTAAAATACCATATAACAATTGGGCAATATTCCGTCCACTAAAACCTATGTTGGGGCGCTGTTTGCTCTCACTGACACCACAGCATTTTCTAATCCCACTGGCTACAGTCTGGCCCCTCTAAAGCCTCACAGACAGTAAACTGGCCCTTTGTTCAGTAAGTTTGGAGATCCCTGCTCTAGGAGCTTCTTCTAAAGGCAGGGGGAAGCAACCAAACACCCAACCTGTGAAGCCCCAAACAGACCAAACCAAACAATCTCAGCTCCGGTGATTACAGCAGAATCCCAACCACAAAATTTACCTAGCAGCCTAACTCGGAGGGCGTTACAAATGCAAAGGGTTTTACAAAGGTTTTCAACCCCTTTAAAGCAGTTTAATCATTGTGAATGGGCTAGTAGCGCAACTTAAAACGCACATAAAAGCTGACACCACAGGGTGCATAGTTGCCAACAGTCCCAATTTTCCCAGGATAATCCCGATTTTGGGACCCTCTTCCCGATCGGAGGCCGTCCCGATTCGGGATTTTGCTTTTTTTGTCCAGGGAAATCGGGAATGTTTGCTTTTGCAGCAGTTGGCTCCAACAAAATGGCCACCGGAGCCGCCGCTAGATCGTTCCCCTTGTGTTCAGTGGAGAGGGAGGAGTCTCGATCTGTGCAGCCAATGAATCGGCTTCTCTCTTCACAATATTGAAGCCGGGGTTAGCTGCATGGATCCTCCTCCTCTCTCCACTAAACACACGGCGCTCGTGGAGTTTCTTCTGCTCTCTCTTGTCCCTCTCAGTGTAAAGCCCAGGCAGCGATGTAACTGTAATGTACAGGGGGAGGGTAGTAACTATGTACAGGAGGGGGGTTAACTATGTACAGGGGGGTTAACTATGTAAAGGGGTAACTATGCACAGGGGTATAACTATGCACTATGCACAGGGGGGATACTATGTACAGGGGGGTAACTATGTACAGGGGGGGGGTAGCTATGTACAGGGGGGTAACTATGGCTCTGCCTGGGACACTGGTGTAAGGACTGAGGCTGGGAACACTGGTGTAAGGACTGACTCTGCTGGGGGCAACTGATGTAAGGAGGGACTCTGCTGGGGGCACCTGATTCAAAAAGGGACTCTGCTGGGGGCACCTGATGCAAGGAGGGACTCTGCTGGGGGCTCTTGATGCAAGGAGGGACTCTGCTGAGGGGCACCTGATGCAAGGAGGGACTCTGCTGAGGGGCAACTGATGCAAGGAGGGGCTCTGCTGGGGGAACCTGATGCAAGGAGGGGCTCTGCTGGGGGCACCTGATGCAAGGAGGGACTCTGTTGGGGGCACCTGATGCAAGGAGGGACTCTGCTGGGGGCACCTGATGCAAGGAGGGACTCTGCTGGGGGCACCTGATGCAAGGACGGAATCTGCTGGGGGCACCTGATCCAAGGACGGAATCTGCTGGGGGCACCTGATGCAAGGACTGACTCTGCTGGGGGCACCTGGTGCAAGGACGGACTCTGCTGGTGGCAGGCGATGTGGCAGGTGACACGCTCAGGGATCCCACTGATTCGGCATTATGGTGAGTTGAATGATTTCATTCTATATTACAATGTAATAATATTAATAATGCACTTCAATCATCCTGACACCATAACAACCATGGTGCCGGGATGATTAAAGTGCTAACACCAGGTGTTTGGAGTATCCTTATCTGCTGATTGTTAAACTTTCTTGAATACACATATTTCTATTGTTGTGTAGGATCTGGGGCTGCTGTCCCTCCATCCCTCTCCCGCTATTTCACGTAAACCACGCCCATTTTGACGCATGCCACGCCTGCAAATGCATGCCCCACCCCCTAATTATAATAGGACTACGGCTGCAGCCAAAAAAGTGTCCCTAAATTTTTTTTTTTACAATGTTGGCAACTATGAGGGTGCAGCATGTGCATGTTGGTGAACTGCAGTGCAGGCATGATGCCAACTACCATTGGTGTGCATTGAGGCGCCATGTGTGCATTTAGGAGAACAGCAGTGGGTGCAAATGATGGTGCATAATGCACACTTGTATGTGTTGTGCTCACACGCTGCAATGCATTGTTACAACGCATCACAGTGCTCACCTTTTCAAATTTATTTAACTTTATCATTCTCATTTTAACTCTATGCACAGCAGTGTGTCAATGAGCACTTGCTGTTGTGCACTGCGCTGACATGCTGCGTTTTCATGCAACACACACCAGCGCCCTTGCATGGTGTCAACAGGGCACGTAGAGAACGATTGTTGTAGTGTCCTTGTGTTGAGCATGCGCTGACCAATGCAGATTACCGTACCCGGTGTGAACGAGCCTTATGCATTTGTTTGAATGGGCCCTCACACAATATCCTTGTTTTCCTATCAGACACTAGTCCTGTAAACTTGGGTTTCTAATTTTCGAGTATGGAAATCGGTGAAAAGGGAAATGACTTTGCAACTTTCTTGTGTAGGGGATTGTTACTGCAATGCTACGTGCGTTTCAGAAGCTTGTTCCTCTTATGGTAACTCTTATCTCATTGGGTGTAAACCAATGCAAATCTTATATCTGACCACCTTGGCTCGGAAGTCTGGGTAATGTCTGATTTGACAAGTACTTGGTATTGTCGGTATAAGGCCGGTTTTATATCGCTTGGATTACTGTGGGTTTAATTAGATTCCAAGTGAAATGCACAAGAAATTGAGCTTGTTTTCTTTGCAAAGTGAATTTTCCCTTCAAATACTAGAGTATTAAACCCTTTGCATTTGTAACGCTATCCCAGTTAGGCTGCTAGTTAAATTTCGTGGTTGGGCTTCTGCTGTAATCACCGGAGCTGAGATTGTTTGGTTTGGTCTGTTTAGGGCTTCACAGGTTGGGTGTTTGGTTGCTTCCCCCTGCCTTTTAGAAGAAGCTTCTAGAGAAGGGATCTCCAAACTTACTGAACAAAGGGCCAGTTTACTGTTTTTGAGGCTTTATAGGGGCCAGACTGTAGCCAGTGGGATTAGAAAACACTGTGGTGTCAGTGAGAGCAAACAGCGCACCATCATAGGTTTTAGTGGACGGAATATTGTCCAATTATTGGTATTCAAGGTAGTAATGATGCCCCATCGTTGTCTGTGGGAGGAACGGCCCTCCATCGTTGGTGTCTGTGGGATGAATGGCGCCCTATCATTGGTGATTATGGGAGGAATAGTGCCCCATCATTGGTATCTTTGGGAGGAATCGTTCCCCATCATTGGTGTCTTTGGGACGAATGGGGCCCCATCGTTGGTGTCTGTGGGACAAATGGTGCACCATCTTTGGTGATTATGGGAGGAATGGTGCCTCATCATTGATATCTTTGGGAGTAATCGTTCCCCATCGTTGGTGCATATGGGAGGAATGGCGCTCCATCATTGGTGTCTTTGGGACGAATGACACCCCATCGTTGGTGTCTGTGGGACGAATGGCACCCCATTGTTGGTGATTTTGGGAGGAATGGCGCTCCATCATTGGTGTCTTTGGGATGAATGGCACCCCATCCTTGGTGTCTGTGGGACAAATGGTGCACCATCTTTGGTGATTATGGGAGGAATGGTGCCCCATCATTGGTATCTTTAGGAGGAATCGTTCCCCATCGTTGGTGTCTGTGGGAGGAATGGTGCCTCATCATTGGTATCTTTGGGAGGAATCGTTCCCCATTGTTGGTGTATATGGGAGGAATGGCGCTCCATCATTGGTGTCTGTGGGACGAATGGTGCCCCATCGTTGGTGATTATGGGAGGAATGGTGCCCCATCATTGGTATCTTTGGAAGGAATCGTTCCCCATCATTGGTGTCTGTAGGAGGAATGGCGCTCCATCATTGGTGTCTGTGTGAGGAATTGCGCCCCATTGTTGGTGTCAGTGGGACGAATAGCGCCCCATCATTGGTGTCAGTGGGCGGAATTGTGCCCCATCATTGGTATCTTTGGTAGGAATCATTCCCCATCATTGGTGTCTGTGGGAGGAATCGTTCCCCATCATTGGTGTCTGTAGGAGGACCGGTGCCCCATTGTTGGTGTCCATAGGAGGAATTGTACCCCATCATTGGTATCTTTGGGAGAAATGTTGCCCCATCATTGGTGTCTGTGAAAGGAATGGTGCCCCTTCGTTGGTGTCTATGGAAGCAATGGTGCCCCATCATTAATGTCTGTGGGAAGACGCGTACCCCATCATTGGTGTCTGTGGGAGGAATGGTGCCCCATCATTGGTTTCAGTGGATGGCATGGTACCCCAAGGGCCAAATAGAGGCAAACAAAGGGCCACATCCGGCCCATGGGCCCCAGTTTGGAGACCAATGTTCTAGAGCTTAGAGAGGGAAGAACGCAAATGCCCAGCCTAAATATTTTGTAGGATATATAGTGATTGGGGTGGGGTATTGAAAGAAAATGTGGTCTAGCAGGGTATCATCCCGTTAGTAACATAGTAAAAGAACATAGTAAAGTGGGACTTTGAATATATCTCTGGCGACCATCAAATATATTGATATCCAACTTATATAATTATAACAAATTTTATTGACAATTAATTAAAAAGACATTTGTAAAGACATCATAAAAGCTTATAATGCGGTGGTTGTAATGCACTTTCAATGTATGTCCTTGAAAAAAAGGGGGTCTACGGGTTTCACGGCCAAACTGCTTCCTCAGGACCCATAAGGATCAATACAATTAAAGTTGTGGGTAACATTGCAACAATACAAAAAAAGAGAAAAGTAACACATATTAATGATATGTACAATTTTTACATAACCATGGGTTGATCATTACAGTTCCCATATGCGATATATAAATGGGTATATAAATAAACCCCTAATAGAAACAAAGAGATTGTTCCCTCTGTGCAGAGCCCTGTGTTGTTTGTCAACACAGGGCTCTAGGCTGTGATTCGGCATAGCCGATCAGCAGGTCCTGCCCATAAATCATTGGCTGGCATCTGCAGTCAGACTCCCGCTGTGTCAAATCACAGGGGGAGTAGGAGGACAGTAGTGCGCATGCACGTGCGCAGTGCCTGTAGCAGTATATATACTGCGGCAGGTCGGCAAGGGGTTAAGCATAAAAAATGCGCGAATGCGCATAAACATGCGCGTTTGCGCGTTAATCCATTCTAATGCCCAAAACAAATTAACAGAATAAAGTAATAATTAACGCACATAATCGTGTGTGAAAAATGCAGCTTTTGCCGCATTTGCTGCTTTTTTCCCTGAAATGTGACCCTGAAAGGCATCCAAAGCAGTGCAGTGTGCATGAAGCCTTAATACAGGTAAACGGTATGCAGGTAAAAGCAAACTGTCCTTAGACCTTTCACACTGAGCCGCCCCGGGCGTCAGTGGTAAAGCAGCGCTATTTTTAGCACCGCTTTACCGTCGTTTTAGCGCCGCTGTTCGGCCACTAGCGGGGCGGTTGTAACCCCCGCTAGCGGCCGAAAGGGGGTTAAATCCACTCGCAAAACGCCGCTGCTGCGGCGCTTTGCCGGCAGTATAGCAGCGCTGCCCCATTGTTTTTAATGGGAAAGGGCGCTTTAGGA
Organism: Lithobates clamitans; assembly: GCA_037952925.1. Classification (NCBI taxonomy): domain Eukaryota; kingdom Metazoa; phylum Chordata; class Amphibia; order Anura; family Ranidae; genus Lithobates; species Lithobates clamitans. The sequence goes on from JBBGZY010002247.1 coordinate 235,556, forward strand.
GCGGTCCAAATGCGCTCCAAAGAAGCTGCTGGCAGGACTTTTTCTGACGCCCTGCCAGCGCACCGCTCCAGCGTGAAAGCACTCGGGGCTTTCACATTGGAGAGACAGGAGCCGCTGTTTCAGGGCGCTTTGCGGGCGCTATTTTTAGCGCTATAGCGTCTGCAAAGCGCCTCGGTGTGAAAGGGGGTCTTAAAAATCTATTTTTGCATTAATATGCATTAAGAAATGTTCTCTAAATGCGTATAGATGCAGATTTTACAGTGCCAGCGTGAATCAGGACTTAGAGGGAGTTTTCAGGTTTGCACCAATTTGTTACTTAATCTGCTAAAGCAGCAAGTTCACCGGGACAGTGTAGGAGGGACCTGGATGAGCAGCGGGTGAGCAGATATGTCCAGGCAACCGCTGATTAATTTGTTGTTCTGCTTGTGTCAACATGCCGAGCTGCTGCTCTCCTGGTAAAATTGCTGGCAAATTTTCCATAATTGTCTCTTATAAGGCGGAATGAAAGCTTGTGCACTGCCTGTGCGTGAATGGGAGGCAATGGGGGCACATGCTGTGCCTGGCCCATAGGCTTCCCAGTTAAAAGGACACATCACTTCTTACTTCTGCAGCACTAACCCCGGAGGAGTTGCACATGTGGAGTGAACAGCGTCTCACACAACCTTCTTCAGAAGTTCTAGCCCACCTGGCTGCCACCAGCCCACTTGGCTGCTTTCTCTTCCCAGTCTTCCCGACTGACACACACACACATGGAAACTCCCCAGGGCAAGTTTGGATGAAGACTTGGCACAATGCTGTCCTTAAAGAGAGATCTGCTACAGGTGGCAGTCTCTCCCCTTGTCCCTGCACCGTGTTGTTCTACTCACCGCCTCTCCTTGCTCCTGCTGCCTCTCTGGTTAGGGTCCCTCCACCTGCCTCCTGTGGTCCCATGGTGAGATCCTTCCAGGTCAGCCTCTCGAGCTCCAGCCTCCCCAGTAGGACACCAACAGACTCTCCTCAGCACTGCTTTTCCATCTTCCACCCAACTCCCTGACTGGCATTGCTTATTCCTATTTAAGGACTCCTTAGTCCCCTGCCAGGCCCGCTCCTGGGGATTGGCTAAGGGCCCCTAAATATTTAAGGCAACCCCTCCTAGTTTCCTCCCACTATCTTCTAGAACGTTCTCCAACATTCTAGAAACAGGGGGAGGCACCAGAGAGCTGCCAGGATGAGTCACCCAGCCCTAACCTCTAATAACCCAGAGCCAGATTCCATGCCTCAGGTTTATCCCTGGGCCAGATACATTTTCCTGTACTACTGCTAGTAGCACACTAGAGGGTTGCTACACTTATAACCACCGAAGCCCTCCTACTGTTCAGTGCTAATGTGCTTCCTCCTGAATGATAAATAAAGAGAGGGTCTCAGATTGACTGACTGTCCCTTAAGAGTCAAACTTCTGGTGTCTAACCCTCAAGAAGCACTTCTATGTCTGGAGCCATAAGCAAAAATGTCCCACCCTGCAACACTCTTCAGTGAAGGTTTCCTTCTCCAGCAAAGCTTCCTTCAGGCCTTCAGCACATGGCACCTATTGAGTCCTTGTAGCAGCCTCCCAAGGATTGGCTAAGGTCATATAAATATTCATAACCTCGGTGATCGATCCTCCCATTCACTTTCTTGAATACTCTTCCAGAAGTAAGCAGAAACAATCAACCACCAGGTTTAGGGATATGTATGTGGTTTACGTGGACACAGCAGGTAGGTAGACCCAGGAACTCAGAACAGGGATGGTGGGAACACCTCATAATGGGCACAGCAGATATACAGATGCAGTAACTCAGCACAGGGATGGTGGGAACTCCTAATAAGCAGGTGTACAGACCTGGGAACTCATCACTGGGATGGTGGGAACCCCTCATAATGGGCACAGCATGTGTAAAGACCTGGGAACTCAGCAGTGGGATTGTGAGAACCCCTTATAATGGATACAGCAGGTGTGTAGACTCTGGAACTCAGCACAGGGATGGTGGGAACCCCTCATAGTGGTCACAGCAGGTGTACAGACCCAGGAATTCAGCACAGGGGTGGTTGGAACCCCTCATAATGGGCACAGCAGGTGTAAAGACCCGGGAACTCAGCACTGGGATAGTGGGAATCTTTATATTGGGCACAGCAGGTGTACAGACCGGGGAACTCAGCACAGGGATGGTGGGAACTCCTCATAATGGGCACAGCAGGTGTAAAGACCTGGGAACTCAGCACTGGGATGGTGGGAATCTTTATAATGGGCACAGCAGGTGTACAGACCGGGGAACTCAGCACAGGGATGGTGGGAACCCCTCATAATGGGCACAGCAGGTGTAAAGACCCGGGAACTCAGCACTGGGATGGTGGGAATCTTTATAATGGGCACAGCAGGTGTACAGACCGGGGAACTCAGCACAGGGATGGTGGGAACCCCTCATAATGGGCACAGCAGGTGTACAGACCCAGGAATTCAGCACAGGGGTGGTTGAAGCCCCTCATAATGGGCACAGCAGGTGTAAAAACCTGGGAACTCAGCACTGGGATAGTGGGAACCCCTTATAATGGGCACAGCAGGTGTTCAGACCGGGGAACTCAGCACAGGGATGGTGGGAACCCCTCATAATGGGCACAGCAGGTGTACAGGCCCAGGAATTCAGCACAGGGGTGGTTGAAGCCCCTCATAATGGGCACAGCAGGTGTAAAAACCTGGGAACTCAGCACTGGGATAGTGGGAACCCCTTATAATGGGCACAGCAGGTGTTCAGACCGGGGAACTCAGCACAGGGATGGTGGGAACCCCTGGTAACAAGAGTTGTACAAGGAACACAACATTTTCTATACATGTCTGGAGGCCATTAGATGCAGAAAGATACATTGCCAGGAATAAGGGCAAAACTGAACGCAGAGAAAAAAACGTAAAGTTTAGACATACTTATACTAAAGAAACATATATCTCCTGATTTTTCCATAAGCCAACCAGTGCCAAGCCAGGACAGTACTGGAAGGATCCGATGTTTCCCTTTCTTTGTCCAAACACATGACTGACGTGTGTATCTTCCTCGTGTATTAATATGGGATCCTTCCTGAAGAAGCACTCCGGCATAAAGTACATTGTAAACACTTTAAGTGTATGCTCTAAAAGCGTGCACATAGCAGGCTGCAGAAAGTCGCAGCAGCCAATCAGATCTCAGTTTAAGGTCAGGGATGAGTGAAAATGAGAGTTTTAATTTTCAGACCTTTTGGCCAAAATGTGGGAAATCTCAGCAATGGAGTCAACAGGGAAGGTAGTTTTTAAAGCTGAACTCTGATTGAAATGCAGGGATGCCCCCAGCATGTAGGAGAGGAAGAAGGTGCACCTTTATTTGGATCTGCTCTGCCTTCCACCTGCTACCATGTGGCTGGAGTCATAAGCTGTAAGGGATCTGCTGGGAAGAATGGACTCTGTAATACGGGAGCTCATGCTTAGGGGGGCCTCTAATGTATAGGGGGGCGCTGATGATGGAAGTGTGTGGCTTCCAATGTGATTCTGTGATGGGGGGACTCTAATGTGATTGAGAGGATTCTGAGAAGAGGGACTCTGATGTGATGGGGGGCACTGAAGGGAAGGGAGGCTTGTTATGTGATGGGGGATCTTTGATGTGATGGGAGTCTCTGATGGAAAGGGAGACTTGTGATGTGATAGGGGAACTCTAATGGGAAGGGAACCCTCTGATGTGATGGTGGGACTCTGATGGGAAGGGAGGCTTCTAATGTGACGGGAGAGCACTGATGGGTAGGGAGGCTTCTGATGTGATAGGGGGTCTCTGATGGGAAGAGAGGTTTGTGATGTGATGGGGGGGATTCCTATGTGATGGGGGAACTGTGATGTTATGGGGGGGACCTTTGATGCAACAAGAAAGCCTTTGATGTGATAGGGGGACTCAGGGGCCGACTGACCATTGAGCCACTCGGGCACTGCCCGAGGGCCCTGGGCCACTAGGGGGCCCCATCAGGGTTGCCAGCCTAAGTAAAACCAGGGACAGTATGGACCAGGGACAGCCAATAGACATTATGGACCAGGGACAGCCAATAGAAACATGTCTGTGTATACTGTGTGTACATGTATGTGTATACTGTGTGTGTGTATACTATGTGGCCCCATAATCTCTGATTGCCCGGGGGCCCCATGAGTTGTCAGTCCGCCCCTGGGGGGACTCTTAAGTTATGGAGGAATTCTGATAGGAAGGGAGGCTTGTGACTTGATGGGGGGGAACTCTGATGGGAAGGGAGACTTGTGATGTGATGGGGGAACTCTGATAGAAAGGGGGGATTCTGATGTGATGGGAAGACACTGATGGAAAGGGGGGCTTCTGATGTGACATGGAGACACTGATGGGAAGGGGGGCTTCTGATGTGATGGAAGAACTATGATGGGAAGGAGGGCTTCTGATGTAATGGGGGGGGGGGGTCTCTGATGGGAAGGGAGCCTTCAGATGTGACAGGAGAACACTGATGGGAAGGGAGACTTGTGATGTGATGGTGGGACTCTGATAGGAAGGGAGGCTTCTGATGTGATAGGGGGTCTCTGATGGGAAGGGAGGCTTGTGATGTGATGGGGGGGGGGGGATTCCTATGTGATGGGGGAACTGAGATGTGATGGGGGGGGCCCTTTGATGCAACAAAAAAGCCTTTGATGTGATAGGGGGACTCTGATAGGTAGGGAGGCTTGTGACATGATGAGGGGACTCTGATGGGAAGGGAGGCTTGTGATGTGATGGGGGAACTCTAATGGGAAGAGAGACTTGTGACGTGATGGGGAACTCTGGAAGGGAGTCTTGTGATGTGATGGGGGAACTCCTGTGTGATGGGTGAACTCTGATGGGAAGACAGACTTGTGACGTGATGGGGGGACTCCTGTGTGATGGGGGACATCTGATGGGAAGGGAGACTTGTGATGTGATGGGGGAACTCTAATGGGAAGAGAGACTTGTGACGTGATGGGGAACTCTGGAAGGGAGTCTTGTGATGTGATGGGGGAACTCCTGTGTGATGGGTGAACTCTGATGGGAAGACAGACTTGTGAAGTGATGGGGGGACTCCTGTGTGATGGGGGACATCTGATGGGAAGGGAGACTTGTGATGTCATGGGGGAACTCTGGTGGGAAGGGAGGCTTTTGATGTGATGGAAGTTCTCTGGTGGGAAGGGAGGCTTTGGTGGGACTCCTATGTGATGGGGAAAATGTGATGTAATGGGGGGGGGGGGGGGGGGACCTGTGATGCAACAAGAAGGCCTTTGATGTGATGGGGGGGGGGGGGGTCTCTGGTGGGAAGAGAGGCTTTTGATGGGATGGGGGGACTCCTATGTGATGGGGACCTCTGATGGGAAGGGAGACTTGTGATGTTATAGGGGAACTCTGATGGAAAGGGAGGCTTCTGATGTGATGGGTGGGGGGGGGTCTCTGAAGGGAAGGGAGGCTTTTGATGTGATGGGGGGGGTCTCTAATGGGAAGGGAGGCTTCTGATGTGATGGTGGGACTCCTATGTGATGGGGAAAATGTGATGTGATGGGGGGGGGGGGGGCTTTGATGCAACGAGAAGGCTTTTGATGTGATGGGGGGTCTCTGATGGGAAGGGAGGCTTTTGATGTGATGGGGGGGTCTCTGGTGGGAAGGGAGGCCTTTGATGTGATGGGGGGGTCTCCGATGAGAAGGGAGGCTTTTGATGTGATGGGTGGGGGGGTCTCTGATGGGAAGGGAGGCTTCTGATGTGATGGGGGGGGGGTCTCTGTTGGGAAGGGAGGCTTTTGATGTGATTAGGGGGTCTCTGGTGGGAAGGGAGGCTTTTGATGTGATTGGGGGGTCTCTGGTGGGAAGGGAGGCCTTTGATGTGATGGGGGGGTCTCCGGTGGGAAGGGACGCTTTTGATTTGATGGGGGGGGTCTCTGGTGGGAAGGGAGGCTTTTGATTTGATGGGGGGTGTCTCTGCTGGGAAGGGAGGCTTTTGATTTGATGGGGGGGTCTCTCGTGGGAAGGGAGGCCTTTGATGTGATGGGGGGATCTCTGGTGGGAAGGGAGGCTTTTGATGTGATGGGGGGGGGGTCTCTGGTGGGAAGGGAGGCCTTTGATGTGATGGGGGGGGGGGGGAGTCTCTGCTGGGAAAGGAGGCTTTTGATGAGATGGGGGGGTCTCTGATGGGACGGGAGGCCTTTGATGTGATGGGGGGGTCTCCGGTGGGAAGGGACGCTTTTGATTTGATGGGGGGGTCTCTGCTGGGAAGGGAGGCTTTTGATGTGATGGGGGGGTCTCTGGTGGGACGGGAGGCCTTTGATGTGATGGGGGGGTCTCCGGTGGGAAGGGACGCTTTTGATTTGATGGGGGGGTCTCTGCTGGGAAGGGAGGCTTTTGATGTGATGGGGGGGTCTCTGGTGGGACGGGAGGCCTTTGATGTGATGGGGGGGTCTCTGCTGGGAAGGGAGGCTTTTGATTTGATGGGGGGGTCTCTGGTGGGAAGGGAGGCTTTTGATGTGATGGGGGGGACTCTGATGAGAAGGGAGGCTTCTGATGTGATGGGGGGGGGGGGTCTCTGGTGGGAAGGGAGGCCTTTGCTGTGATGGGGGGGTCTCTGCTGGGAAGGGAGGCTTTTCATGTGATGGGGGGGTCTCTGGTGGGAAGGGAGGCCTTTGATGTGATGGGGGGGTCTCTGCTGGGAAAGGAGGCTTTTGATATGATGGGGGGGGGGTCTCTGGTGGGAAGGGAGGCTTTTGATATGATGGGGGGGGGGTCTCTGGTGGGAAGGGAGGCTTTTGATATGATTGGGGGGGGGGGTCTCTGGTGGGAAGGGAGGCTTTTGATATGATGAGTGGGGGCTCTGATGAATAGAGGGACTCTGAGGGGAAAGAGGACTCTATTGGGAAAGGGGACTCTGATGTGAAGGGGGGGCTTCTTATGTAAAGTTAATGTCATGGAGGTAGTTGTGTTCATCATCCCAGGCTCAGGTTTCTAATTGGTACCATTTAGGTTTCTTAGAGTGCGGTTCCTCAATATTTTGCACGCTTCCAAAGGGCGCCGCGACTGAAGTTGAGTAACGCTGGTCTAAGCCGCCAGGCGCTGTTGGGCAGACTGAGCCCTTAAGACCCCCATCATCAATCTGTGGCCAGAGCCGGGCAGAGCTCGGAGTCACATCCATCGAAAACTCCGGAACCCTCGGCCAAGCCTCAGACTGCGGACGGGACAGACGGTATAAATCAGACGTTAGTAGAAAACCTTTCCTGATATGCGAATAATCAGAATTTTTGGTTATTTGCCAGAGAACTAGAAAGTGAAGAATTCACGCCGAGCTTCTTTCCTGCCAATTGGCGGATTCTTGTATCTGGATGTCAGCGCCGATATGAAAATTTACTGTCATAGGGGGAGGGTAGAAAAGGATGCAATGTAAATAGCGGTTTCCCTGTCCTAGCTCCATCCTGGATATCGGACGCAGAGCTGGAGCCCAGCGTTGTGTATAGCGAAGGTCATTCCAGCCCGGGACTCACGGGACAGATCGCTGCCGTGATATAAAGTCCTTTCCCGGGACATTCGTCTTGCTGCTGTCAGATCGAGTCTACGAGTTATTGTTTGTTAATGTAATCCGGGGTAAATATTTGGGATTGGCACCGTCCTCTTCCCTTCTGTCTGTGCCAGCAGGGCTCAGGACTGCGCTCATCAGAGGATGGTCCCAGGCCGCCGTCATAGCGAAACGCCTTCTGATCGCCGGGCGTGGGGCGCTGGAATGTCAGACCTGATTGTCAGTATCATGCCTTGTACTATCTAACATTTAAAAAAAAATATATATATTATTATTTAGATCTGAGCTTCAGCCCTCCCTTCAGTCTTGCACAGTTTTACCGGCTCCTCTCCTCTGAAATGCTTCCCTCTGATTTCACCGCACACTGTGAGCTTCTCGCAATGTGCATTAGAAGCTGCAGCAAATCGGAGAAAGCCCCGCCTATTTTCAGCTCAGCTGTCCCTTTCGTTCATTGGATTTCAGGTCTGTCAATCATGGAGGCTCCGCATCACATGCGGGCGTTACCTAGGATGGTCTGCATGCAAATACAGCCCTGCTTCGAGACCTGATGTCTGATCAAGGCATTTTGATATCTGCATAACTCCTCCCAATAGCCAGCCCACATGTGGGTGTTACCCGATCAGCATGCAAATACAGCCCTGCCTAAGAAACGCCCACTCCTCGAGACCTGATGTCTGATCAAGGCATTATGATATCTGCATAACTCCTCCCAAGAGCCCGCCCACATGTGGGTGTTACCCTGATCTGCGTGCAAATACAGCCCTGCCTAAGAAACGCCCACTCTTCCAGACGGACATCCACCCATCAAGGCATTTTTGATATTTGCATAACTCCTCCCAAGAGCCCGCCCACTGCCTGCATCAGGGCTGAGGGCTCTTTAGAGGAGTACAGAGGGAGGGTGCTGGGATGTTTTCAGGACGCTATGTACAGTACCCTGCCGGGCCCCTCCCACCAGCCACGATCTGCCAGCGTTGCCTAGAGAAGTACAGAGACCCAGTGGTGGCATCACTGGGTCTAAAATAAGGTATATAATGGAAAAAGAAAGCTTTCACTTTAAAGAAAATTCATTAGCATGTTGACGGGAATAGGGGAACAGGGAAAAGAGTTTTAGCTTTAAAGTGGTTGTAAATCTCAGACATGAGAAATTAATAAAAATTAATTATTAATAATAATAATTAAACACCCGAACAAAAAATAAATAAATTATTATTACTAATAATAATTTATTTGTTTATTTTGTGTTAGGCTGTTTAGTTATTATTATTATTATTATTTTTTTATTTTTTTTAAGGTTTAGGGGGTTAATTGTTTAATATTACATAGTATTCATTTATTATATTCATATATTTTATTTATTTTTTTTTGTATTTTATTTTACGTTTATTTTTATTTTACATTTATTTTTTTCCTTTATTATTATTATTAGTAGTAGTAGTATTAACACCCTAACAAAAAAAAAAATAATCCTAACCCTAAACTAACCTTAATTCTAAACCCTTACTGTAACAAAAAAAATAATAATAAATGAATAACAATAATTAAAAGAAAAGAAAAGAAAAGAAATAAAAGCTGATGGGAAAGCTAAAAGAGCTGAAAAACCTAACAACAAATGATGCAAAAGATGATAGTTTTCTTTATTGGCTGTATAAAAAAGTGCAAATTGCACATAGAAATGCACAAATACGCTCAAGGATGCTATGCTCAGTTGTGAATGTGGCCTAAGTGTCATTTCTGTCTGCTGCTTCCTTCGTTTGCTATCAGCATGAATCACTGCTGACAAAGTTTTCCTGACACCAAGAGAAAAATGGTGACAGGAGAGGGACCTCCAGCTGATTGACAGCCTCAGCTCTATCAATGTGTGAAATGGGGGGGGGGGGGGTTGTCTATTCCCTCCAATCAGCTCTCATAGCTCTCCTCACTGAGCTCTGCAGCTCCGCCCCTTTTTTTCTGACAGCTCAGACAAGCTTTATAAACTCTGGACTTTAAATGGATGTAGAGAAGACTGCAGATAAACAGGTACAGGTTATGTAGGAGGATTTGTTTCATCTCTGTGTATCAGCTGAGGCCAGTCACTTCACTGGGTATATGGAAGGGTTTACAACCATTTTAAAGTATTGAAGTCAATACAACAGCCAGTCAAGCAGCAAGGGAGCACAGCAAGGACAATCTTTATATTTCTGACGTGACAGGTTCACTTTAAAGCAAGTCATTTTAAACTGTTAGTTTGCTTTCTTTGCTTATAGAGGAACTGCAGTCTCACACCTCCCAACTTTTTAAGATGGGAATGAGGGACACCTATCAGCAAAAGTATGCAGGCATAGGACACACCCCCTTGCCACGCCCCCTTAAAGGAGAATTGTACAAAAAAAACAAGATTGGTTAAACCCACAAGTGCTTTTTTTTACCACTACTATTCCTTTATATTGGCTTTTGGAATTTACAAATGCAGCAATTTAGAAATCAGATGAAAGGTTTAGCGCTGGAAAACACTTTTTGATAGATAAAAAGTGCATTTTATATACATCTATATAGATCAGACCAAAATGAGGGACAAATGGGGAGGAATGAGGGACAAAGGGACATTGCTCCAAATCAGGGACAGTCCATCGAAATCAGGGACAGTTGGGAGCTATGCAGTCTGCTTACAGAATTGGTAATAAAAACATCTTTGCCATTCTGAAGCTTCCCTCCAACCACTTTGCATATTATTTTATATATACTGTGATTCTGTACTTGCCAGATATGCTGCAGAAATCTCCCTCCACTGAGTCTGGCTGCAGCCATTTTAACTGTGGGCAGCTGAAGCTGCTGCCTGTTCACTTCCTGGATTTACACAGACACACAGAGCACACCACCCAACATTCTGAGATGGGAATGAGGGACATCAACTTGCAAACTGTATGTAGGCATAGGACACGCCTCCCTGACACACACCCTTAAAGGGGAAGTAACCAAAAAAAAAAAGGTTAATTAAATCCACAAGGACTTTTTTTTTTACCACTACTATTCCTTTATATTGGCTTTTAAAATTTACAAATGCAGCAATTTAGAATTTGGATGTAAGGTTTAGCACTTGGAAATTCCTTGGATATGACAATATGAACACTAAAGAGATGGGACTTTAGAGGCACACGGATATTTAAGCTATAAGAACGTAGGGATAGTTTTTTTAAATTTTATTAAATAGTACAGAGAAAAAAAAAACATAAAGTTTTGAAAACACATACAAGCTAGATGTAAAATCGTGTTACATATGCCAAGCGGATCCTATCCTGCATTAAACATTTGTAACTCTTAGCACTTGGAAACACTTTTTGAAAGATAAAAAGTGCATTTTATATACAACTATATAGATCAGACCAAAATGAGGGGGGAAGAGGGACAGAGGGACATTGCTGCAAATCAGGGACAGTTGGGAGCTATGCACAGAGGCACACCTCCAGCTCTGCAGCTTTCATTGGCCCTCTTAAGACTCATCCCCCTCCCTTCCTGGCAAACTTTCACAAGAGAGAGAGAGAGCCGTGCATGATGTCATAAGCCTAGGCTTTTAACCAGACAAGAAACAGGAAGTGGACTGTATAAGGTATTTACTGGCAGAAAAAAAAAAGTTTTACTATCCAAAGTTAAAACAACAACAAGGGCAGAAGATTTAATAGATGGAAAGATAAAAAAATAAATGACTGAAGGTCCGCTTTACATTCCTGAAATCCACTTCTATAAAATTCAGCCTCCTTGTTGCTGTGTCCTATGGAGAGGAAATTTCTCTCATTTCCTGTTCTAATGAGAGGGGTCACCAGGACAGGAAATGAGGGGAATTCTCCCACAGTGATAAAAATCCAACAGGTTCTAACCTTTCCTTCATTTTAATTGATATAAAAAAAAAAAAAGAAAAGGTTTGGGCTGGAGTTCTGCTTTTAGGTTCAACCGGTGCTTTAAGCTCCACCCATGAAAGTGAAAATTCCCTTCTTCATTTTTCCTGCGATATGACAGCAGCTTGTTATGTATGCAAACAGTCCATGAATGTGATGTTAACACTTTACATAGACAGCGGGGTGATGCCAGTGACAGGAGTCACCTTGTATGTACAGCCTGGCCATGCCGAGCCGGTAATGTGGAGGACGGATCGGGGTTCTCCAAGGGTCGGAGTTGGGCGACCTTCCAATCTGATGGGCAGCAGGATGGGACCGGGCAACAAAATTCACAACGCAGGCGGACATTCAGGCTTAAAGCTGAACATCACAGCTCTGTATGCTTTTACCACTTGACCTCCGGAAGATTTACCCCCCCCCCTTCATGACCAGGCCTTTTTTTTTTGTGATACGGCACTGCGTTGCTATAACTGACAAGTGCCCGTTCGTGCGACCTTGTACCCAAATAAAATTGATGTCCTTTTTTTCCCACAAATAGAGTTTTCTTTTGGTGGTATTTGATCACCATTTGCGTTTTTTTTTATTGTTTTTCAGTATAAACAAATAACATCGGAAGATCTCCCCTCTACTACTTTTCTGGGGCCAGCCCAAAATTTGGGATTTTCTTTTGCTTTCACTGATTATGCTAAACAGGACAAATAGAGACGGAGGCACAGACAGCAATATATACTGACAGGGGTTCTAATCCTTCTCTACTCTATCCAAAACTTAAAAAAAAAAAAAAAAAAAAAAAAAGTTCTGCTTTAGTTATACTTTTTTTTTTTTTTCCTATTGTTTTTTCCCCCAAGTCAGACCGGGGTCGGGGGTCGCCCTCCCACCTTCATAGGAACACCTAGACGGGGTGTGGGGTCCCCCTCCCACCTTCATAGGAACACCTAGACATTCATGTTTGGACTCCCCTCATTGGAATGATCCCAACCTGATTGCTGCATTATATACTATGTGTAATCTCCTACAACTGCAACGAAGTTCATTTGTGGAACTGTGCAGTAAACTGAAGCTAGGACTGTTACAACCAAACACACAGTGACCCCTGCTGGCAGCGTTAGGACTCGTTTTTTTGTGCGTTGAGGCTCATTGCATTAGGCAGCCCATTCAAAATGACCGCAACGCACTTCAATGCATGAAAATGCAGGTCCTACTGCATTGGTGCTGCAGTGCGTATCATTGCTTGCAGTGTGTGCTGAAAGTGTATCGGGTGCCAATCCAAATCAATAGCAACGCAAGACATTAACACATGTATGGTGGCTGGCTGGCTTGCTTGCGTGGTGGCAACATGGCATTTTCACTGTGTTACCACCAGGGGCGTTGCTAGGTCTACAAAAGATCTGAGGCTAGAGCCCATAGCAGCGTAGTAAAGAAAGTCATACGCTTGGGCATAGACATGTATATAATATAGGTGTGTGTGTATATATATCCTCAGAGAGCCTCCCCCTTTCATCAGGGTCCCCAGAGACCCCTCCTTACATTAGGGTCCCAAGAAAGCCTTCCCCTTAAATCAGGGTCCCCAGAGAGCCTCCCCTCCCCTTGGGGACCCCTGCAGAGACTCGGGGCTATGGGCCCAAGATTCGGGGCTATAGCCCCAAAAGCCACCCCCTAGCGACGCCACTGGTTACCACAATATGCCGGTGTGAACAAGCTGCCAAAACTGACAGAGCTAAACCGGTCTGTTTCATTTGGCCCACAGGTACTCCGTTGGTGAAATCTCCCTGCTGAGTTCTTGATTTGCACTCCTCACCTACAATGAGTTTCCACATTTGCTGTGCCCATTATTAGGGGCTCCCGCCATCCCTGTACTGAGTTCCCAGGTCTGTACACCTGCTGTGCCCATTGTAAAGGGTTCCCACCATCTTTGTGCTGAGTTCCCGGATCTGTACACCTGCTATAACCATTATGAGGAGTTACATAGTTCCCACCACCCCTGTGCTGAGTTCCCAGGTCTGTACACCTGCTGTGCCCATTATGAGGGGTTCCCACCATCCCTGTGCCAAGTTCTCGGGTTTGTACACCTGCTGTGCCCATTGTAAAGGGTTCCCACCATCTTTGTGCTGAGTTCCCGGATCTGTACACCTGCTATAACCATTATGAGGAGTTACATAGTTCCCACCATCCCTGTGCTGAGTTCCCGAATCTGTACACTTTGAAAATGCTCCCTGCACTACTTTGATCCTACTTCAGCCCATTGACTATCATTGAAGTCGGATCGCCGTCTTGCCTGATCCGACTTTGGCGTGCGACTTGTGCTCTGATGATCTTGAGGGGGGACTCCACACCAAATTTTAAATAAAAAAAACGTCTCCCGGATTCCGATAAGCCCCCCGCCCGCAGACCTCGACAACCAACGGCCAGAGTTGTCGGGAAGAGGCCCTTGTCCTCATCAACATGGGGACAAGGTGCTTTTGGGTGGGGGGGCTGCAGGGCGCCCCCCTGCCCCAAAGCACCCACCTCCCATGTTGAGGGCATGCAGCCTGGGGGGGACGCTTGCTCATCCCCACCCCCTTTCCTGACCGGCCAGGCTGCGTGCTCGGATAAGGGTCTGGTATGGATGTTGGGGGGACCCCCATGCCGTTTTTTTGGCGCAGGGGGGTTCCCCTTAAAATCCATACCAGACCGAAGGGCCTGGTATGCTCTTGGAGAGGGAACCCATGCCGGTTTTTTATTTAAAATTTGGCATAGAGTTCCCCCTCAAGATTCATACCAAACACAGTACCTGGTATTGGCGGAGATCCAAGTTGGATCCCCGTTCATTGAAGTCGGACGAATCTCTGACTTCAAGTCGCAGGGCAAAGTCGGATCCAAAGTAGGACGAGTGTCGTGTCGCACCAGTGTGAACCCGGCCTGAGAGGTTTCTACAACTTGATTGGAGTCCACCTGTGGTAAATTCATTGATGGGACATGATTTGGAAAGGCACACACCTGTCTATATAAGGTCCCACAGTTAACCGTGCATGTCAGAGCACAAACCAAGCCATGAAGCCCAAGGAATTGTCTGTAGACCTCAGAGACAGGATTGTATGGAGGCACAGATCTGGGGAAGGGTACAGAAAATGGTCTGCAGCATTGAAGGCCTCCATCATACATAAATGGGAGTTTGGAACCCTCAGGACTCTTCCTAGAGTGAACCACCCGGCAAAACTGAGCAATCGGGGTAAAAGGGCCTTAGTCAAGGAGGTGGCCAAGAACCCGATGGTCACTCTGACAGAGCTCCAGCATTTCTCTGTGGAGAGGAGAACCTTCCAGGAGAACAACCATCTCTGCAGAACTCCACCAATCAGGCCTGTATGGTAGAGTGGCCAGACGGAAGCCACTCCTCCAGTAAAAGGCACATGACAGACCGCCTGGAGTTTGCCAAAAGGCACCTGAAGGACTCTCAGACCATGAGAAACAAGGAGAAGTCCAGCCTGAGCTCCGTTGGCTGGGCTTCTCCTATGGGTCACAGGAGTGCAATTCGTTTTGCACTCCTGTAACCTGTTTTCAGCAGAGAGTCGCCTGAAGTCCGCTCTCTGCTGACCTCACCAATATTAGTCCAGGCACCGCGTCAGCCCGACTCTGGGAGTCTGGATCCGCCAGGTGCCTGGACTGATAGCCGTCTCAGCCTCTCAGCGAGCCGCCTGCCCCCCGCCCCTCCACAGCTCCACAGCTCAGCGCTCCAATAAGTGGGGCAGAGCAGGAGAGCTGCTGATTGACAGGCAGCAGCTCTCCGCTTGAGGAACCGAGCCATCGGCGATGTTCGATCACTCTGCTCTCAGTGCAGAGACGCCGGGGGGACAGATGCAGCATCGAACCGATGCTTCATCCACCTAGGAAAGTATAAAACTGCAATAACCCCCAAACACATACTTCTCTTTTAACTCTTAGGCCTGAATGACAAGCGTCATGTCTGGAGAAAACCAGGCACCGCTGATCACCTGGCCAATATCATCCCTACAGTGAAGCATAGTGGTGGCAGCATCATGCTGTGGGGATGTTTTTTAGCGGCAGGAACTGGGAGACTAGTCAGGATCGAGGGAAAGATTATTGCAGCAATGTACTTCTTTGATGAAAACCTGCTCCAGAGCGCTCTGGACCTCAGACTGGGGCAAAAGTTCATCTTCCAACAGGACAAGGACCCTAAGCACACAGCCAAGATAACAAATAAGTGGCTACGGGACAACTCTGAGGGGTTGATTTACTAAAACTGGAGAGTGCAAAATCTGGTGCAGCTGTGCACGGTAGCCAATCAGATTCTAACTTCAGCTTGTTCAATTAAGCTTTGACAAAAGAACCTGAAAGCTGATTGGCTACCATGCACAGCTGCACCAGATTTTGCACTCTCCAGTTTTAGTAATTCACCCCCTGAGTGGCCCAGACTTGAACCCAATTGAACATCTCTGGAGAGATCTGAAAATGGCTGTGCACCGACACTCCCCATCCAACCTGATGGAGCTTGAGAGGTCCTGCAAAGAAGAATGGGAGAAACTGCCCAAAAATAGGAGTGCCAAGCTTGTAGCATCATACTCAACAAGACTTGAGGCTGTAATTGGTGCCAAAGGAGCTTCAACAAAGTATTGAGCAAAGGCTGTGAATACTTCTGTACATGGGATTTTTTTTCCTTTTTTATTTTTAATACATTTGCAAACATGTCAAACACACTTCTTTCATGTTGTCATTATGGGGTATTGTTTGTAGAATTCTGAGGAAAATAAGGAATTTAATCCATTTTGGAATAAAGCTGTAATGTAACAAAATGTGGAAAAAGTGAAGTACTGTGAATACTTTCCGGATGCACTGTATATAAGGAAAAAAAAACCCTTGTGTCCAGAGGTGCCACAGGTCTCTGACAACTCCCATAGTCCTGGCAGAGGCCCTCGACACATCTGCAAAAATATCAAAGATGGCGGCACAGGTCCACTTAAAAGCCAATGAAAAACAAAAACCCTCCCTTGGAGCGTGACTGCGCCCCAAACTACAAGGGTTAAATGATTGTTTAGGTTGAGGGTATTTTTTCTTTCTCGATCCTCTGCTCCCACAGGCTCTCTACGTTGCTAGACTGGTGCCCCGCAGCTTCTTCTCCCCTAAGCTCTGGTGGTCGGCAGGTCCTCTGATGTTAGCAGCTCTAATGTGGGGACCATAGCCTTGCATTGAATAGACAGTCCTTAAAGCAGAAGCAGAGGGCAGTACTGGATGCCAGAGAAGAAGACAATCGGTTGAGTAAACCTGCGTTTCCCGGTACCCTAGACCTAAACCAGCATTTAACTCTTACAGTACAGGGGGGGCAGCCCAAAGGAAGGGGAGGATTTCTCCTTTCCCCAGGAGATGGGCTGTAAGTACTGCTATGTGTTTAGGTTGTGGGAGGAATAAAAGAAATGAGTGAAAATATTCTAATCTATAAAAGATCATTTTTTTTAACCGTTAACCAAACAAAGCGGTATTGGTTCATCTGATTGTTGACTGCACTGAGTCCAACATTGGTGCCAAATTAGACTGCATATGAATATTTAGACACCCTGGACAGATGAAGGTGGAGGTAGGACTATAAAAATAGAAGTTGTTGGGACAATATCTGACTGCATCTCTATTTCTGTGTGCCCCAGGAAGCCGTCATGTGTGACGAAACATGTTGGGCGGTGCTACGCGCTGGCGCCATCGTGATCCCGGAAAGGACGGGTGTTCGTTTGTTTGCCGGCAAAAGGATTTTATATGTGTGCATATGTGTTTTAACCTTGTAAATAGCCATTTGGCCCACTTTTTATTTGCAATAAACACTATATAAATGGTATCACACTATTGGAGTCTTTTCTCCTCCTTTTGAAACTCCTCCAGATGACCTGGGGATATCACTGTGAGTGGAGGCTATAGAGCGAGATTATCTGGCTTTGCCCTGTTACCCCGCAGAGGTTAATCTGCTTGCCCGGTTGGCCATCCTAGCGATAGGTGGCCCCTTCCATCTGGTAAGAGTCCCCAATTACCACATTGGTGTGCCACAAAAGATTTATGATCTGTCACTGGGTGGAGGAACACGAGGTAATCATTTTGGACTATTTTTTGATATTACACTGACTTTTTTCTTAATGTTATTTTTTAATGCACACTGCACTTTGTTTAATGTGTGTAGCACTTATCTACCTATTCCACTTACGATAGGTTTGGTAGACTTACATAATTAGTGGATTTATTTTTGCACTTTAATCGAGTGTATTTCATCATTTCACTTATTTGATTTGCGCGATTTTTATTTTTATATGTATTTTTGCATGGTTTATATCACATGGTCCGCGGCAGTCTCTACTTTAGATAATTTCTGTTGTCATTTAGCGCACTATATTCCATTTGTTTTTTATCTATTTCTGCGACTTCAATTAGTCTTAAAAAAAAAAAAAAAAGAATAAATGAAAAAACAAAAAAAAAAACAAAAAACAAAAAACCAAAAGCTGCACAAAGTTCATTTTTTAATTCACAGCCTATACACAAACACCCTCTAGTGGTCATGCCATGTCAATTCATTTTATCAGTTTACAGTGAACTAGGTACACCCCGGGTTTAAGTCTAAACACAATCTCTATGGAACAAGTTTCCTTTTGTTACAGTTAAGATGATTTTCCACCAAAAAGTGAACAAATCCTAAATCACAAGTATTATTTATATTAAAATCCGTGATTCCAATTAAATTACAAAACAGTTAAAAAAAAATTACAATATCCACAATTAAAATAATCAGCAGGGCTGGAGGAGACGCACTACAGACAAAAAAAAAAAGAAAATAACACAATGGGGTTGATTTATTAAAGATCATACTTTTGCAAGTGCTGTTGCACCAGAGCTTGGAAAATGAGGGGGGGGGGGGCTCTGCTGACTGCCATCATCCAATCACGTGCAAGCAAAAATGCGTTTTTTTTTTTCTTTATTCTTCCTTGAATGCGATTGGGTATTTTTTTGTAAAGTGAAGCTTTACCTCATTTACCAAGATCTAGTGCAACTGCACAGTCTACTTACCTTTAGTAAAATCAACCCCAATTTTTCCTGGTCAATGGCACAGATTTCCAACACTTTGTCAAAGAAGGGCTATTAGGGTGCGTTTACACCTGCAAATGCCGCCCCCCCCCGCGCGCGCGCACTCCGACAGCCTGCGTCCAGGGCTGATCACTTGCATGTAATCACTGTATGAGGGAATACATAGGAGTGGCCACTATTAGCTGCGGGAGCCATCAGCCTTCTGGTGCTTTCAATGAGGCTGCCTCCCATAGCTAATCACAGGAACCCCCCTCCCCCCCGGTAAGGTTCTCACATCTAAAAATCGGAGTGCGGGTGTGTTTGCAGGTGTGAATGCACCCTTAAAAAGGGGCAGTTAAGCCAAACCTGACATTTCAGTTTTGAGTAGAAGGCAGAAAGGCAAGTCTCCCCCCCAGGGGGGCTTGTATTGTTCAGGAGCTCCTTTGGCGAGATCTCCGCACAAGAGTTCCCAGGACCTCCATGTGCTGTGAGGGGAGAACCTCACCATCAGACGTAGGAAGACCGAGTGATTTCCCTTCTTGACTATCCACCCAAAATCAAAATCTTGGTTTAGGGTGGAGTGACTCTTTAAGAGATGGTCACCTAGAAGAACATATTTGTTAAAGAGGCTCAAGGCAACAACTGGCCCTCTGGCTGTCCGTGGCCCGCAGATCCAAGCTGAGACTTGTACTACTGAAGACACAGACCGCCATAATAATAATAATAAGTTGGCATTAGTGGGAGTGATTTTTTTTCTTTTCAGCCCCCGGAACTCTTGCCAGTGAGGTCACATGACTACTTAGAACCGGTTGGCTAGGAAAGTTTCGCCCTTCAACGTCCTGTTAAATCCATCTGGGATTCCGCCTGAAATGGCAAAAAAAAAAAAAAACACAGCTCCGCTAACGTAGGCACCGGTTGCCCTCAAGTTCTTTTCGGTAGTGGTTCCAAGATGGAGAAGGTGGCCCCCCGACCACCCTCCCCGCCGCCAGTATTAAGCGGGGACCCGGATCCCGAAGTACTTCCGCAGCTGTTCCAGAAACACGAAGGTCAAGACGGTGTGCGGGACGAGCCTGATGCCGGCCGGAACAAGACCCTGAGAGTGAAGAAGAAAAAAAAAAGGTCAGGCAGAAGAAGTGTACACAGTGGCCATGCTGAAGGAAGACGGCCTTTTCCAAAAAAAATTCCATCCTTCCGAAAAAAAGTACAATATGAATGCAATGGAAAAAGAAAAGAGCCGCTGCACTCCAATGATGTTCACTTAGATCCTTTTTTTAATTGTGCCAACGACCGCGATAGCAGTCCCTGCCTATGAAACCTACTATCGCGTTTCACCCAACAGGGTGAAATGTGTTAGAATGTGGTCCCATGGATGAGGACCGCGAGTGTTCTCTCAATAAACCAGGATCTAAGTGACATCATTGGAGTGGTGCAGCAGCTCTTTCCTTTCTCCTGTGTTGTTTGAGTGCAAACGGCTCGATATACTGCCTGCACCCCCGCACCTGAGGCAGTGCAGGAGGAAATCTCACACATACATTACATCAGGGGTCCCCAACCCCAATGACCAAAATCCCTCCACAGACTGGGTGAGTGGGGGTCGAGCTGGGGTGGTGTGCTGCTCTCTCCCCCCCCCCCCCCAAGGGGGCTGAGGGTTTAGGGGGCTGGGGTGGTGTGTGCTGCCTGTCACCTCCAGAGAAGAGGGTGGTGCGTGTGTGCTGCCAGTCACCTCTGGGGAGGGGGGGGGGGGCTGGGGCAGTGTTTGCGCAGCCTGTCACATCAGGGGGATGGGGGGCTGCTTGTTTAGGGGGCTGGGGTGGTGTGCGCTGCCTGTCACCCCCAGAGAAGGGGGGGTGGCGCTTTGGGGTAGCTGGGCTGGTGTGTGTGCTGCCTGTCTTCTCTGGGGGGGGGGCAGGGTGTTACCTGTCATTCACCTCTGGGGGGGGGGGGGGGCTTGGGCAGTGTGAGCACTGCCTGTCACATCGGGGGTCTGCTGGTTTAGGGGGCTGGGGTGGTGTGTGCTGCCTGTCACCTCTGAGGAAGAGGGGGGGGGTGGCGCTTTGGGGTAGCTGGGGTGGTGTGTGCTGCCTGTCATCTCTGGGGGGACAGGGCAGGGTGCTACCTGTCACTCACTTCGGGGGGGGGGGGGGGGATTGGAGTTGAGGCAGTGAGCACTGCCCGTCACCTCGGGGGTTGGGGGGCTGGGGTGGTGTGTGCTGCCTGTCATCTCTGGGGGGGTGGGTGCTACCTGTCACTCACCTCTGGGGGGGGGGGGGCTGCTGGTTCAGGGAGCTGGGGTTATGTGTGTGCTGTCCAGCAGCTCGGGGGGGGGGGGTGTTGGTGTAGCCAGTCACCTCCTAGTGGTGTGCAGCTTGCCACCTGTTGTGTATGCGCGTGCGCCACCATCTCCTGGATGGGGGGGGGGGGCATAGAGAGGGAAAAGAATAGTAATGCTGGAATAAAGGGAGTGGGCACCCTCTGGTGGTGGGAGATTGGCAGTGCAGGTTATGCTGGCTCGCTCACCTGCTGCAGCACAGCCGACTCCCAATAAGCCAAGGACCGACAGCCTGACCCCTGCACTACATGAAAGCAATAAGCCACAGTAACCTCCTATTAAGTTAGTGTCAGCAGTATAGCACCAGCATATCCAGCAGTGATTATACAGAACGCTGAACTGACCACAAGTCTAAACTTGAGTCATACACATTGGAGTCAGGCTATGATTAACCTACCAAAACCAGAACACCTGGAGGAAACAGGCACCCATGAGGAGACCATACAAACTCCATGCACCGTGTTAATGGTGTGAACTAAGCCCAGGAACGTTAGAGTTGCAAAGAAAGGGTGTGAACCTCTAAATCAAACTCGGGGTTTAAAAATAAATTCCAGGTTTGGTATATTTTTACAGCTTAGACTAGTGTAATAAGGTATATACCTGTCAGGGCTGGGCTCAGCCCTTCCTTCTCAGACCTGGCCGCTCAGCTGTCAGCTCCTATCTCTCCACAGTTACTCAGCTGTTGATGATCCTGCTCTTCAA